>JAZKJV010010832.1:0-130587 GCA_037367405.1 Ottelia alismoides
CAGCACCCTTTTCCCCCTTTTTTTAACGGTAACAGGATTTTTTAAATCGACACCATCTCGATGGAGGCCGTACGAGTCTCTGTTTCTGACGAAAGTTGAATGACATGTAGGAGGGATATAGGGATGAATATACATGGTGGAACTTTTCAAAAAATAAAAAAATGCGGAAAAAACAAGGGCGGGGCAGCCAACATTGGCTGCCCGCAAGGGCAGCCCATTTTTCCATATATATATATATATATATAGGGTAAAATGTGTATGCCCCCTTAGGGGGAGCTACTTAGCTCCCCCCGCCCCTTTTCACAAAGTTTTTTTATTTTTTTGAAATCTAAAACCGTGTAAATTCATTATTAAATCCCTATATTATGTCATTCAAATTTCATGCGAAATAGAGACTCCTACGACCTCCATCCAAACGGGGTCGATTTAAAAAATCATGTTACCGTTAAAAAAATGACTGTCTGGATGGAGGCCGTAAGAGTCTCTGTTTCACACGAAATTTTAATGACACAATATAGGGATATAGTGATGAATATTCATGGAAGAAATTTTCAAAAAAAAAATTAAAAACATGGAGAAAATAGGGCGAGGGTAGCTAAGTTAGCTACCCCCTGGGGGCAGCCCCATTTTACCCATATATATATATATATATATATATGATTTCTTTCAAATAGGACGCAGTGCTTTCTAAGATCAGGAAGACCATCCTCTTTTTTGTATAAAATATGATGACTTTAGTAGAATACATATACGATTTTGTATTATAGTGCGGAGTTTAATGTTTGTATTATAATGCATAGTTTTGTATGCGACTTTGTATTTATAACGTGCACCTATAATACAAAATGTATATGTATTCTACTAAAGTTCTCGTGTTTTATACAAAAAAGGGACGCCCCCCTATATTTATAAAGTGTTTAAAACTTTTTTTGTTGATATTTTTTATTTATTGAAGATACTATAATGTAGTAGAATATTTGATTGAAAGAAGAAAATTGAGTTGGAGTTTTATATGTAGATCGACCCCTATATGAGTCGGATTTTAGTAACTAGTTTGACTAAAATGCAATACACATCTATAGTTTCATTTGTTTTTTTATTCGGATTTAGGGAAGTTCGGATTCGGATACACACAAAGTAATCACAAATCCATATACATATATATACCAGCACCGATAATGAATTTAAAATCCAAACCTGTTCAAAAGTAAATATAGGAGAAGTTTTTGATCCTTAAATGGATGGGTTCAGATCGGTGCCAGTAAGTAGAGGCAGATTGATATCCTTACTCATAATCCACTCTCAAAGTTCATTAATTTTGGTCTGTAAGATTATTTTGGGGATGTCACGTTAGCATGAAAAAAACACCCGTATAGGTACATCGTACATGTGTCTTTCCCTTTTTTTCCATCTTGTTATAAAAAACCTGCATTAATCTTTAGTTGTCAATGTTGACGAGAAAAGTGCAGTTTGACAAACAATACAAAATAATTGATGGTGTTATTAATTAACTTAGAGTCAGAGAATACAAGATCGAATTCTCCTGCAATGTATACAGTAGAAGTGTCTCGTGAAGGCTTTCCGTCTGCGATTCTATGAATACCGATTACACAATCACACTAAACATCCTAAGAAAATTGAAGATGCCGCAGATTTGCAAGGACTCGCATGCGATGTGGTTGGGGCTCGGTGGTGACACGATGAAGGCTCTGTACGGCTTCACCTTACAATGCATGTTGTTAAGGGAAGGATTTACCGCATGAAAGTTTAGAAAGTCACGGATTTCTACGATACAACGTTTTATCGTAGAAACAATGGGGCAATGCAATCGCGGAAATTCAGGATATGTGTAAAAATTTCTTCTTGTTTTCTACATAAAGGCGGAATATGTTACTTTGTTCAAGTTCTACTGAGGCGATCGGTTCGTAAGGAAGCACCAACAAGGAAGTAAAGTGGATCGTCTGCTCTAGGTTCTGTTGTAGAAAACTCTACAGTAGACCTGTAGGTTGTTCGATCGTGATGGAGCGATTTACATGAATTCATCCTTTTTTGTGGCCCATACCAGACGAATTCGTGTGAACCGTTCGATCACGATTGAGCAGACGATCCACTTCCTTAAGGAAGATAACCATCAAGATGATTCAGGGAAGCCGTCGACCACACATGTAGCTGAAATACGTTCATCGATCAGATAGTAAAATTGGATGAGACCAATTATGCCAGGCGATGATCGGGATCTTGCGATCTCCGTAAAGGGTGATGAGAATGGAGCATCTTCTTCTGAAGTTTCTGGACTCGACGTATTCTTCTATTCGGGATCAGTCTACGACGTGTACCTCGTTTTCTACAATGAGGAGCATGCAACAAGCTCATACGGCGAGAACATATATATGATACTTCTTCATTATAAGTTTATTAAACCATATTTAACATTACTATAAGCTTAAACTTTCGCATATGAGAGTACTACATTGTGAGAATTAATATTCTTTATTTCAAATACTTGAACACGATCAGCCGATTCTCGGCACCGAGGAGACCCTCCCGTACGCATTCACGTACACGATTGACTCTTTCGCAGTCGAAGTCTCCGGGTGGACTCTTCGCCCGGTCGGGACGATGACGGCATTCACTAAGCGATTCTCACTCTCGATGATCTGCTCAGCTCTCCACCCCGGGTATCCAACGAGCTCCGGCCAACGGTTCTTGCCTGTGGAATATCGAGATCAGAACCGGACCAGTTAGGGGGTTGAACGTACTTAGCGATGTGATTAGGAATACATAATTATAGAAGAACATACCTTGACACTCAGACATGGCTAACAACCCTTGTGATCGATCCTGATCAAGCAGCCTCTGTTGATGTGTGTATAGTACGTGCTTTGCTTCGAGTGGTTCGTGGAGCTCTCAATTTATAAGATGGGATTCGGGATTAAGTCGTTCAAAGTTGGCGGATTTGAAGGCGTCTACGACATCATTTCAACATCTATCTAAATTTTGCCTTGACGTGTGGATGTTTTTCACGCAAGAACATAATAATCAATCTGGTGTACAAAATATACCTTGAACGTGTACACGCATTTTTTTCCCTTTTTTTAATAAAAAGTACATTTATCTTAGCTGACAGTGTTGACGAGAAAGTCTAGTTTGACAAATATGAATAAAATAATAATAACGGTGTTAATTATAAGTTGGGAGAGGAATACAAAATCCGAATTCTCGTCGAAGTTCACATTAGAAGTAATATGGAAGGCTTTCCGTCTGAAATTCTATAAATACGGATAGCACATGAACATGTTCATAGTTGTAGTTTAAACTCGAATTAAACATCTGAGAACATAAAAGATGTCGATCTGCAAAGGTACGTAAATGTTTATGCGCTAATCACTCTAATTTTAATTTTTATTAAGAATTTTGCAATCGATTAGTACTCACTTGATAACCGAGCAAGGCCTCATCGATTCTACGTTTGATCTCTCGTATATATAGGGAAGCAATCGTGGCCGGAGCTCGTCGGAGTCGACGCGAAGGTCGCAGAGTCAATCATTGAGAGGGAAAACCCCGCCGTCGATGCGATCATCGTCACGCCGAAGACACGGCTGGAAGAGAATTTCTCGTGCAGTAGGGTTTGGATATTTAAGGACGGTGAGGGAAGGTCACGAAAGTGCCAACAGTAGGATGATTGCCAATCCATGTGTTATCTATGCTAATAACGATCTAATGGCTTTTGATATGGTTTAGTGTCATCCTCTCATGTGGAGCATATAATTACTTAAATAAATAACTACAAGCAAAGATATATGTATGTATCCGTGTATAATTATTTAATAAATAAACTACAAGAAAGATATTGGTATGTATTCGTGTATTTGTATAAAAGCTCTCAAATCTATGTGAACATTGACAAGACTTCCTGAAAATTCTCTGGTTGATTTTTTCCATAGTTAGAATTTATCTGTGGATGCAATTTCGTAGTTTTTTAAGAAAATAAGATCAAATAACATTTGATCCCATTGGTATGTAGAAAAGCCGAATAGTTTGTTAAATGCGGGAATTTTTAAGCCACGTGTGATAGAATGCGATAAAATATATATAATACTATATAATACCATATATTAAACATATAGGAAGGGAAAATAGGGCTGGCCCCCTAGGGACAACCAACATGGCTGCGTCTACCCCATTTTTCACAAAAAAAATTATTTTTTTGGGAAAATATCACTGTATATTCATCCCTATAACCCTCCTATATGTCATTCGAATTTCGTCATAAATAGAGACTCCTATGACCTCCATCCATACATCATTTTTTAAACGGTCGCAGGATTTTTTAAATCGACCATGTCTAGATGGAGGCCCTAGGAGCCTCTGTTTTTTGACAAAATTCATATTATATATATATATATATGTCAAATTTAGTTGAAATTGGTGTGATATCATGGTGATATATAGTGATTTAAATACCTCTAGATTTCATTTCAAAAACACAAAAAAATCAATGAAAAAAACGGTCGGGTGCAGCTAGCTAGCTACACCCCCTAGTGCAGCTTCCCTACCCCTATATATATATATATATATATATATATATATATATATATAGGGTTTGATATGGCTGCCCCTTGCGGGCAGCCATGTTGGCTGCCCCGCCCTTGTTTTTTCCGAATTTTTTTTATTTTTTGAAAAATTTCACCATGTATATTCATCCCTATATTCCCTCCTACATGTCATTCAAATTTCGTCAGAAACAGAGACTCGTACGACCTCCATCCAGACATTCATTTTTTAACGGTAACAGGATTTTTTAAATCGACGCCATCTCGATGGGAGGCCGTACGAGTCTCTGTTTCTGACGAAATTTGAATGACATATAAGAGGGATATAGGGATGAATATACATGGTGGAATTTTTCAAAAAAATAAAAAAAATGTGGAAAAAATAAGGGCGGGCAGCCAACATTGGCTGCCCGCAAGGGGCAGCCCCATTTTTCCATATATATATATATATATATATATATATATATGGAAAAATGTGTATGCCCCCTAGGGGGAGCTAACTTAGCTCCCCCCGCCCCTTTTTGACATAATTTTTTTATTTTTTTTGAAATCTAAAACCGTGTAAATTCATTATTAAATCCCTATATTATGCTATTAAAATTTCGTTAGAAACAGAGACTCCTACGACCTCCATCCAAACGGGGTCGATTTAAAAAATCCTGTTACCGTTAAAAAATGACTGTCTGGATGGAGGCCGTAGGAGTCTCTGTTTCGCACGAAATTTTAATGACATAATATAGGGATATAGTGATGAAATTCCACGGAAGAAAATTTCAAAAAAAAATAAAAAAACCGGGCGAAATGGGGCGGGGGGAGCCAAGTTAGCTCCCCCCAGGGGGCAGCCCCATTATCCCTTTATATATATATATATATATATATATATATATAAAGCGATAAATGGGGCTGCCCCCTGGGGGGAGCTAACTTGGCTCCCCCCGCCCCATTTCGCCCGGTTTTTTTATTTTTTTTTGAAATTTTCTTCCGTGGAATTTCATCACTATATCCCTATATTATGTCATTAAAATTTCGTGCGAAACAGAGACTCCTACGGCCTCCATCCAGACAGTCATTTTTTAACGGTAACATGATTTTTTAAATCGACCCCGTTTGGATGGAGGTCGTAGGAGTCTCTGTTTCGCACGAAATTTTAATAGCATAATATAGGGATTTAATAATGAATTTACACGGTTTTAGATTTCAAAAAAAATAAAAAAATATGTCAAAAAGGGGCGGGGGGAGCTAAGTTAGCTCCCCCTAGGGGGCATACACATTTTTCCCATATATAAAAGTGTGTGTGTGTGTAAATTTTGGTTGAGAGCAGGAGGACAAGCCACCTCCCTTCCCTTGTCGCTAACAAAAGGTGAGAGTCCGGGTAATTTGTCCTCAAGTCAAATTTCCCCATTTATCGAATCCAACCAAAACAATGAATATCCCCCACTTGGAGTACTTTATATGAATGAGGCTTTCTCTAACTTTTTCTAGCATTTGAATTTGACCTACTATGCATGATTCGATCACCCACTCCATACTTTTCAAGATTTTAAAAATTGAAGCAGCCTTTGAACCATTCAACAATCTTTTTAATCTAATCTGATGTGATTGGTAGTTCGTATCAGTCGGATCGATGGTGATTTCAGCAGGACATCGGCACTCGTATTAATTGAGAAGAGTTAGGATGAAGCAAGCTTAATTTACTGATCAAACTGATCTAATCAGTTTTCTTAATCGATTTTCAGAAAATCGGATATACATACTAAATGTGCATATGTATGTATGCAATAAACTTATTAGTCATTCAATAGAAGAGTAAGTAAGGACGTGATTGATTGCATGATATCAACGAGGATGGCGAAAGCGACTGAATGGACCCCGGCGAGTTCTCCGACAAAGGTAACAACTCCTCCTCACGCCCTGGCCTGGTCTTATGGTACGCTCATCCAAACTCCCTCCCTCTTCTGCTCCTATGCTTCCTTCTTTCTCAAAAAAAAAAAAATCAACACTTTGATATTTGGGTTAACTCTCCAAGTCTGATTGACCTCCGTGCAAACGATACTGCATTCACATGGCATGATTCTTCAATGTTTGGATCTTGGCGATTCTCGGTCGATGTATGGCAGATCATAGTTTTGTAAAGTTATTTTCTATAAATAGTATTAGGGACACTACCAAAAATCTTCTCAAATCATAATTTATTCTTTTAAGGGTTTCAATTTGAGAAGCAATATCTAATTCTTGGGATTTATCAAAAGTTTCCATTTGCAAATTGGCGAACACCCCTCCATTTTGGTTACTAGGTTTACCCCCGAGGTAATTCGATTTACCTCGCTTCATTCCTAGATCGGAATTACATCACAAATCAATGGACATGCATCACATCGCATTCCTTATTCCAACCCTCATAATAATCCAAACAGACCCGTTCCATCACAAATCATAATCCAAACAGGGTCCGTTTGGTAACCGGGTTACCCCTCTCTATTCTTGGATTGGAATTCCATCACAAATCATAGTGACATCACATCACATTCCTTATTTTAACCCTCTCGAACTCCATAACCATTCCAAATAGCTATTATTCACATCATGTTACCCCAACCCACTCCAACTAGTAACCAAACAGACCCTACTCATTTGGTTGCTAGGGGGATTCACATGGGGTTACCCCAACCCACTCCATCCTAGTAACCAAACGGGCCATAGGATTAGACTACCCCATCCATACGTGGGTTTTGAAGATTAAAAGGTTAAGACCTCTCATTAAGGGTGGTGTCGAGACTCAATTCTAGTTATTTTTGAGCAAATATCACTCCGAGTAAGGGAAATTATGAACCGTGGAATCGAGGATTAACTATGAAAATCACTTGTGATATTAGATTATTTCTGAATTGAAACAAAAATTAGAAATTTTAAAAATGACGAATTCCTGCGTGGAATCAAAGGACTAAATTTTGTTACGAAACTCCAATACACGCTTTCTTTAGATCATTGCTGTAACATTCAGTTTGGATAACATTTTTTTATAAAACTAAGGTTCATGGATGGTGTAGAATAGATATGAAGTTCTAATTACATACTATTAGAAATAGATCCAATGTTTGGTTTTTATCTGCAGCCTAAAAGAGTATCCTATGGAGAAATGGCTAATTAACATATTAATACTATATATATTGCTTTACAAATTGTTTACATTTTAAAAGATATGTTAGTTGGGTATAAATCCTAAAGTTCATTAAAATTTTCAATGGTGAGATTAGTAAATACGTAGCTTATCTAAAGAAACAGGAAAGGATAAAAAAAAGAGAGTTTAAATTCGATGAAGGTAGTGGGTAATTTTGCAAATTATTATTTCTTGATTTATTTAATTATAAAATGAATGGTTGGAAAATCCAATGCCATATATTAGGATAAGAATGGTTTCAACTTGCATGGCAACCTAATATTATTAATGGACACGTCTCCCTTCATTAGGGCGGTGCTGTAGATTGACAGAAAGAGAAATATCCATATATGCATATCTCTATTTAAAGGATGCCAACCTATGAGTAGAAGGCACTCGTTAGGGTATTTCATAAAATATACGTGGGTGTTTTCAAAGAAGAGAGGGGGATTCTACAGGGAGATCACACAGGAGGGAGATCACACAGGTTTGTAATCTGTTTTTGTTCTCCTATTGATTTCTTACATGCATCGAAATGTATGATGCTATTATAATATTTAAAAGTTCTAACAGAATAGGAATAGATTATTGGGTCACCTCCATTTACGTTGAACTTGAAATTATGCAGACTGGAAAGGAGAATCTGAAATGATTCAATTATAACATATTTCCTGTATAAGGATTAGGTAGAGTATCCTAAGTTATCTCAAGCTACTCAAGGATTGTTTTAATATTGGGAAACCTTTAAATATATGTTTATATGCGATATTTACTTAAATGATTTGATGATCAACTGTGTTTAAAGATTTATTTGACTTCCTCTCGCAAACATTAAGAAAGTTATTGAAATAGACTCATTTTATATTGTTAGATACGTTTCTTTCCTCCTTGACCTTTAAAATATTACCTAATGTGATGCATGCCAGTTAATCACTATATATATATAGTGAAATATAAAGAACTAATGTCGGATGAAAAAAAATGTTATGGATGTTTTTTTTCATCCATGGGAATAGGAAGGTTGACTATGCCTTGTTGATATAGCCCCTTCTCTTTCCATAAAAATTATGATTCAACATTCATATAAGCAATAAGATTGGAAATGCAACATCCTAACTCAGATATGCATATGTCTGCATGAGAAAGAGAGATAACATATTAGAAGACGAAGGGTACATTTTCTGTGATATGATAAATACCGCCAATTCCTTAGTTAAGTTATATAGTAAGCATATATTATCTTACTTACATACATAGAAGCACATATATATACGTAAGTACAAGTTAAAATATATGAGAAATACATACAAGCATATCCAAGAAAGTTAGCAGAGAAAGAGAAAGATCGAGAATAAAGACGTCAATACAATATTAGTGATGTTCCTTGATCAAACATATATAGCTACATAAATAGTTAAACATCATTACTATAATGCAAGATTATACGTATAAGCATCTATAATAGCATGGTTTAGTTTATTCTCATACTCACACTTTATTTAATATATAGGAGTTGTAACCTCATTGTTGGGAAGGCAAATCTGAGGTTTAAGTATAACAAACACTGGTGAGTGGTTCCAAGTCATTCTTTTTATGAAAAAAAACTGGTTAGTTTTGCTAAATTTTACAGCAGTTTTGTTTACAAGATTTTCCATATTTAGTTATCTTGATATTTTATTTACCAAGCTCAATCATGATTTTCATGTTGCAATATAGATGCAGTTTATGATTCATAAATGCCAGCTTTACGTGATTGTTTATGATTATGCAGTCAAGATTTCTCATGATATGATATAAGATCAATGCACACTATGGCCTACTCCCCAGAAAAGTCATGAACAAGTCACTACATGTTGGGGTAGGTATATCCTCGTGAGTCGTGATATACCTATGGCCTACTCCTTGTGGCTTAGGAGGGCTTTGGGCCCGCATTTCGTATACTAATGGACTTTGGGCCGTATGCGAAATGTACTCGGTCTTTGGGACCATTACCATGAAATGATAAGATTTTCACGGTCTTGGGTTGAGTTTCTCTCCCTAGACAATTTTACACGGTTCATGACTTAGTACGACATGTTGGGGTAGTGTGACATTGAATATGATATGGTAAGATCATCAAGATTTTTTTAAAGTTATTTCATGCCACAAGCATTCAATGATACATGTTGATTCATGCATATATTATTTTTGTTGTTTCTAGCAAAGAATTATTCGATACAATGTCAATTACGTTGATAAAGTAGTTTACCAAAAGCTTGAGATCCGCTCGCTGGGTCTAAGCTCTTTTATGGGTTTAGACTCACCACTCTATTGTTATATTATTACAGATAAATCTTGAACATGAAGCTTAGGAGGAACGTGCATAGAGTTGCTATCACTAGTTGGAGGTTGCGCCATCAAAGACCATAGTTTTGGTAACTTTTTGATGCCTTAGCAGATGTTTAATGAAAACAAAGTTGCGTATTTTTGTATGGATATGCAAGAATGAACAGTGATAATGATGTAAATATGTAGATCTTGTTTATATAGAAAGGTAGAATGTGATGTTTATATTCATGGTTGATGTGATCTAGATTGGATTATAAGGCTTTGTCATAGAATGAAAAGAGGTCGTTTTAGGTACATGTAGCAGTTGGGAGATCCATGTTATAGAGGAAACTCTGTCAAAATTTTGCGGAAAAAAAAAGATTAGAATAGATTAATGATTTCATGGAAGGTTTATAAATAGGTTCCTGTCGCGCTCGTCTCGGAGAGCGGGACGGGTCGTGACAACTTGTGGTATCAGAGCAAAGGTTTTGGATTTCCATTTACCGTAAAATTCGGAGATTGAATTATAAGGAGAACTGAAATACATAGGAAAATTGGATTATTGATTTTTCAGATGTTGAGGATTTATCTTATTTTATTACATGAAAACTTTAGGGATTTTTGTTTTTGAAATTCTGTGAGAGGACTAATTAGAGTACTATTTGTTATAGGACACGATGGCAGCAGAGCAACCTCCTAGGACTACACAAGGACTAGGCGACGGGAATGAGACGAATAATAATAACTTGCACGATACTCTAATGCTGATTTCACAAACATTGGGAAGTATGGCTGCCCAGTCCATGCGACCACATGATTTCGGACAGCAATTGCCCTTTGAGCATGTTCGCAAGTTAGGGGCACAATCATTCTATGGTACGGCTGATCCAAAAGTAGCCAAAGCATGGTTTGAGAATACAGAAAAAGTGTTCAATCTAATGGACTGTACAGATGAACAACATCTGAAATTCTCTGTTTTCCTACTAAAAGAAGATGCTTATGATTGGTGGAATTCTATATTGGTAAAATATGCAGATCCTGCTATTACTCCGACATGGCAAATTTTCCAGAAGGAATTTAATGAAAAATATTATCCAAGAATTTATCAGGAAGAACGTCGTCGAGAATTTTTGTATTTAACTCAAGGAAGTATGTCAGTGGATGAATATGAGAAGCGTTTCATTGAATTGTCCAAGTATGTTCCTTCGTTAGTAGCTAAAGAGGAAGAGAAATGTCGTCGCTTCGAGGATGGCTTACATATAGATATAAAGTCTATGGTAGCTGTTGCAGGATATACTATTTATGCTGATCTAGTTGAGGCAGCTCGAAGAGCAGAGAAGGTAGTCCATGAACAAAGAAGAGCTAATGTATCATCAAGGAAAAGAGGTGGAGAAATCTCTCACTGGAAAAGTGATGGCATCAAAACATTCAGAAATTTCAAAAAACCTAAGCAATTCCATATTTATGCACGAGAACCAAGGGCAAAGGAAGTGACAATGAACACATATCCGCGATGCAATTCTTGTGGGCGGAATCATCCTGGGGAATGTCGTAAGGGTACGCGAGATTGCTATCACTGTGGGCAGACTGGACATATACGACGCGACTGTCCTATTTGGACCAGTAAACATAGAAATACTCAAGAATCAAATCAACGATGGAATAATGATGCTAGAAATCAAGTGCCCTTAAATAGAGGCAAAAAGAAGCACAATGAGCAAAACCGTCAAGTTCAGAAAGGACAAAATTCTGCCAAAGCCTTTAACATGACTCTTGAAGAAGCCATTGCCTCAGAAGATGTGGTCTCAGGTATTACAATAATTTTCGGCAAAGAGGCTTATACACTTTTTGATTCTGGAGCTAGTCATTCTTTTATTTCTCGAAAATTTTGCATTCATGCTTATAAAGAAATGGAAAATCTTGAAAATGCCCTAGCAATTACAACACCTAAAGGAGAACCTGAGATTGTTCGCCACATTTTCAAACATTGTGTGATGCGGATAGGAGAACATGAGATCTATGTGGATCTAATTCCTATGTAGATCAAAGAATTTGATATAATCATAGGAATGGATTGTCTTACTGCATACCATGCTCTATTGGACTGTTATAAAAAAGAAGTCATTTTTCGAAAACCAGGGGAAGCTGAATTCATTTACTCAGGAGGTAGGAAAATATATCCTACTCCTGTAATTTCTAATATATTGACTCACAAATTGATAAGGAAGGGATGCTCTTCTTTTATTGCTTTTATGTATAACACAAAGGTGGAAGCTATTAGGCTAGAGAACATTCCTATCGTACAAGACTTTCCTGAAGTATTTCCGAATGAACTACCGGGGCTTCCACCGGATAGAGAGATCGAGTTTAACATCGATCTAATCCCTGGGACAACTCCGATAGCACTAGCAGCCTATCGGATGGCTCCGTCTGAGCTCAAGGAACTGAAGATTCAGTTGCAAGAATTAACGGACAAGGGTTTCATACAGTCTAGTATATCACCCTGGGGAGCTCCTGTTCTTTTCGTCAAGAAGAAAGATGGTTCCTTTCGGCTTTGTATTGATTATAGAAGGCTGAATCAAGTGACTGTACGTAATAATTATCCTCTTCCTCGGATAGATGATCTATTTGATCAACTACAAGGGGCTTCTGTGTTCTCTAAGATAGACTTGAGATCGGGCTATCATCAACTGAAAATCAAAGCCGAAGATGTCCCTAAAACAGCCTTCCGAACCCGTTATGGGCATTATGAGTTTCTGGTGATGCCTTTTGGATTAACAAATGCCCCTGCTGCTTTTATGGATCTAATGAATCGCGTATTTCGTCCTTTCTTGGACAAATTCGTAATTGTATTTATTGATGATATTTTGATCCACTCACGGTCAGAGGAAGAGCATAAGAAACATCTGAAGATTGTATTGCAAACTTTGAAAGAACACCAATTGTTTGCAAAGCTAGATAAATGTGAATTTTGGCTGAAAAAGGTGGCATTTCTAGGTCATATAATTTCAGGAGAAGGTATATCGGTAGATCCAAGCAAGATAGAAGCTATCTTAAATTGGAGACAACCAACAAGTGTATCAGAAATTCGAAGTTTCCTTGGTCTCGCTGGATATTATAGAAAATTTGTTGAAAACTTTTCAAGGATTGCGGCACCACTAACAAAACTAACTAGGAAGGAGGTGAAATTTGTATGGGATAATGAATGTGAGAAAAGTTTTCAGGAACTTAAGAATCGGCTCACATCAGCACCTATTCTTAGCCTACCATCAGGAAATGGCGGATTTATAGTTTATAGTGATGCATCACGTCAAGGGTTGGGATGCGTACTCATGCAAAATGAAAAGGTGATTGCTTATGCATCCAGGCAATTGAAACAACATGAGCTTAATTATCCTACACATGATCTGGAATTAGCAGCGGTAGTTTTTGCTTTGAAAATTTGGAGACATTATCTGTATGGTGAAACTTGTCAAATATTCACAGATCATAAGAGCCTAAAATATATTTTTTTCTCAGAAGGATCTGAATCTTAGGCAAAGAAGATGGCTAGAGCTGATTAAAGATTATGATTGTACCATTGAATATCATCCTGGAAAGGCAAATGTTGTAGCCGATGCTCTTAGCCGAAAGTCTAATGGCCAGTTATTATATATCAAAGGTGAACGCCTTCCTTTATTATTACAACTGAGAGGATTACGTATCAATCTGAGCATGGATACATCTGGAAATTTGTTAGCCTCATTGCAGGTCATGCCCATATTGTATGATAAAATCCGAGATGCTCAATTACATGACCTAGAAATCAAAAGGATACTTGAAAAAGTAGAAAAAGGAGAATTGACAGAGTATACGATTAATGAAAAAGGAGTACTATTTTTCAGACAAAGACTGTGTGTCCCAAAATCATCAGAAATCAGAGCTGAAATTCTTGAAGAAGCACATAACTCCATGTATGCGATGCACCCAGGGAGTACGAAGATGTATAGAACATTGAAGACATCTTATTGGTGGTCAGGAATGAAGCGAGAGATTGCTGAATATGTTTCCGAATGTTTGATCTGTCAGCAGACAAAGCCTGAGCATCTACGAATGGCTGGCACATTACAACCACTTCCTATACCAGAATGGAAATGGGAACATATAACTATGGACTTTGTTACTGGATTACCCAGGACTCGTCGAAACCATGATGCAATCTTGGTAATTGTTGATAGATTGACTAAATCCTCTCATTTTATAGCGGTCAATATGACTTATACATTAGATCGTCTGGGAAAGATTTTTGTGGATGAAATAATAAGGCTACATGGAGCACCAGTATCCATTGTATCTGATAGAGATCCTCGTTTTACTTCTAAATTTTGGCCAAGCCTGCATAAGGCGATGGGTACAAAGTTAGCATTTAGCACTGCTTTCCATCCACAAACAGATGGTCAGTCTGAAAGAACCATTCAAACCTTAGAAGATATGCTCCGAGCATGTGCATTGAGTTTCAAAGACAGTTGGGATGACCACTTATCACTCATGGAATTTGCATATAATAATAGCTACCATGCTAGCATTGAAATGGCTCCCTATGAAGCCTTGTATGGCCGTTCGCGTAGAACCCCAGTGTGTTGGAATGAGGTTGGGGAGCGCAAATTATTTAAATCAGAATTCATACAAAACACCATGGAAAAGGTTGAAGAGATTAGAAGGAATTTGAAAGCAGCCCAAGATAGACAGAAAAGCTATGCAGATAAGAGAAGGAGGAATCTTGAATTTCAAGTTGGTGACAAGGTATTTCTGCGAGTATCCCCCTGGAAAGGACTCATTAGATTTGGAAAACGTGGAAAACTCAGCCCTAGATACATTGGTCCGTATGAAGTGGTGGGAAGAGTTGGTGAGGTGGCATATCGTCTTTTGCTTCCACCAGAATTATCAAAAATACATAATGTTTTTCATGTTTCTACGCTTCGCAAGTATATCCAAGACCCATCACATATTATAGAACCACAAGAGATACAATTGAAGGAAGACCTTTCCTATACAGAAGTTCCTATACAAATTTTGGATCATAAAGTTCAAGAACTTCGTACAAAGAAGATTCCATTAGTAAAAGTTCTCTGGAGAAGTCAAGCTATAGAAGAAGCCACGTGTGAGAGAGAAGAAGCTATGCGAATCCAGTACCCATATTTATTCTCAAATGACTAAGGTACGGAATTTCGAGGACGAAATTTATTTTAAGTACGAGAGAGTTGTAACATTCAGTTTGGATAACATTTTTTTTATAAAACTAAGGTTCATGGATGGTGTAGAACAGATATGAAGTTCTAATTACATACTATTAGAAATAGATCCAATGTTTGGTTTTTATCTGCAGCCTAAAAGAGTATCCTATGGAGAAATGGCTAATTAACATATTAATACTATATATATTGCTTTACAAATTGTTTACATTTTAAAAGATATGTTAGTTGGGTATAAATCCTAAAGTTCATTAAAATTTTCAATGGTGAGATTAGTAAATACGTAGCTTATCTAAAGAAACAGGAAAGGATAAAAAAAGAGAGTTTAAATTCGATGAAGGTAGTGGGTAATTTTGCAAATTATTATTTCTTGATTTATTTAATTATAAAATGAATGGTTGGAAAATCCAATGCCATATATTAGGATAAGAATGGTTTCAACTTGCATGGCAACCTAATATTATTAATGGACACGTCTCCCTTCATTAGGGCGGTGCTGTAGATTGACAGAAAGAGAAATATCCATATATGCATATCTCTATTTAAAGGATGCCAACCTGTGAGTAGAAGGCACGCGTTAGGGTATTTCATAAAATATACGTGGGTGTTTTCAAAGAAGAGAGGGGGATTCTACAGGGAGATCACACAGGAGGGAGATCACACAGGTTTGTAATCTGTTTTTGTTCTCCTATTGATTTCTTACATGCATCGAAATGTATGATGCTATTATAATATTTAAAAGTTCTAACAGAACAGGAATAGATTATTGGGTCACCTCCATTTACGTTGAACTTGAAATTATGCAGACTGGAAAGGAGAATCTGAAATGATTCAATTATAACATATTTCCTGTATAAGGATTAGGTAGAGTATCCTAAGTTATCTCAAGCTACTCAAGGATTGTTTTAATATTGGGAAACCTTTAAATATATGTTTATATGTGATATTTACTTAAATGATTTGATGATCAACTGTGTTTAAAGATTTATTTGACTTCCTCTCGCAAACATTAAGAAAGTTATTGAAATAGACTCATTTTATATTGTTAGATACGTTTCTTTCCTCCTTGACCTTTAAAATATTACCTAATGTGATGCATGCCAGTTAATCACTATATATATAGTGAAATATAAAGAACTAATGTCGGATGAAAAAAAATGTTATGGATGTTTTTTTTCATCCATGGGAATAGGAAGGTTGACTATGCCTTGTTGATATAGCCCCTTCTCTTTCCATAAAAATTATGATTCAACATTCATATAAGCAATAAGATTGGAAATGCAACATCCTAACTCAGATATGCATATGTCTGCATGAGAAAGAGAGATAACATATTAGAAGACGAAGGGTACATTTTTTGTGATATGATAAATACCGCCAATTCCTTAGTTAAGTTATACAGTAAGCATATATTATCTTACTTACATACATAGAAGCACATATATATACGTAAGTACAAGTTAAAATATATGAGAAATACATACAAGCATATCCAAGAAAGTTAGCAGAGAAAGAGAAAGATCGAGAATAAAGACGTCAATACAATATTAGTGATGTTCCTTGATCAAACATATATAGCTACATAAATAGTTAAACATCATTACTATAATGCAAGATTATACGTATAAGCATCTATAATAGCATGGTTTAGTTTATTCTCATACTCACACTTTATTTAATATATAGGAGTTGTAACCTCATTGTTGGGAAGGCAAACCTGAGGTTTAAGTATAACAAACACTGGTGAGTGGTTCCAAGTCATTCTTTTTATGAAAAAAAAACTGGTTAGTTTTGCTAAATTTTACAGCAGTAATGTTTACAAGATTTTCCATATTTAGTTATCTTGATATTTTATTTACCAAGCTCAATCATGATTTTCATGTTGCAATATAGATGCAGTTTATGATTCATAAATGCCAGCTTTACGTGATTGTTTATGATTATGCAGTCAAGATTTCTCATGATATGATATAAGATCAATGCACACTATGGCCTACTCCCCAGAAAAGTCATGAACAAGTCACTACATGTTGGGGTAGGTATATCCTCGTGAGTCGTGATATACCTATGGCCTACTCCTTGTGGCTTAGGAGGGCTTTGGGCCCGCATTTCGTATACTAATGGGCTTTGGGCCGTATGCGAAATGTACTCGGTCTTTGGGACCATTACCACGAAATGATAAGATTTTCACGGTCTTGGGTTGAGTTTCTCTCCCTAGACAATTTTACACGGTTCATGACTTAGTACATGTTGGGGTAGTGTGACATTGAATATGATATGGTAAGATCATCAAGATTTTTTTAAAGTTATTTCATGCCACAAGCATTCAATGATACATGTTGATTCATGCATATATTATTTTTGTTGTTTCTAGCAAAGAATTATTCGATACAATGTCAATTACGTTGATAAAGTAGTGTACCAAAAGCTTGAGATCCGCTCGCTGGGTCTAAGCTCTTTTATGGGTTTAGACTCACCACTCTATTGTTATATTATTACAGATAAATCTTGAACAGGAAGCTTAGGAGGAACGTGCATAGAGTTGCTATCACTAGTTGGAGGTTGCGCCATCAAAGACCATAGTTTTGGTAACTTTTTGATGCCTTAGCAGATGTTTAATGAAAACAAAGTTGCGGATTTTTGTATGGATATGCAAGAATGAACAGTGATAATGATGTAAATATGTAGATCTTGTTTATATAGAAAGGTAGAATGTGATGTTTATATTCATGGTTGATGTGATCTAGATTGGATTATAAGGCTTTGTCATAGAATGAAAAGAGGTCGTTTTAGGTACAGGTAGCAGTTGGGAGATCCATGTTATAGAGGAAACTCTGTCAAAATTTTGCGGAAAAAAAAGGATTAGAATAGATTAATGATTTAATGGAAGGTTTATAAATAGGTTCCTGTCGCGCTCGTCTCGGAGAGCGGGACGGGTCGTGACAATTGCGTCTTCCAAGGCCTGTAGAAAATACATTATTGATTTATGGTATTGTTTCGAAGATTCATGATTTAGGCAATATAATTCTATGATTCTTTATTCATCACTACTAAAAAAGGGTATATTAGCTCAGCAATAAGGCCCATGGTATATTCACCTGAGGTAAAATATTACTGGCCACGATACAACATCGTAGTTTTATTGTATTGGCTACACTAATTTCCATAGCTATTATAATTAGGCCATGATACGTTTATGATGATAAGCCTGGGCAACTCGGGTTAAGTAAGTAATCAAGGGTCATTGCGACCCGAATTACCTGAACGGTCAGGCACAAAATACTACGTAAGTTTTCTCCTCTATTTATTTAACATGGTGTAGCGGTTAGGGTCGAACACAAGGAGTATAGAAATGTACGAAGTAGTCGAGACCAACACAATAAATAGGGGTGTGCACGGTTTTCGAGTTGGACGGGTACCCGACCCGATCCAGAAGAGTTGATCCTAAAACCATTTATATCCATTTTACCATCACGGATCGGGTAACCAACGTGAATTGACCCGTAAATTTTCAGGCACCAACCCGATTATTATCGGGTACCCACGGGGCAACCCTGTGATCACCTTGGAAATCTGGAATTTGCCATCTCACGATATGCTACATTGCTACCTTTCTGAGTTCTAACCTTCTCCGTTCCAGTCGAAGCTCAACCGTCGAAACCCTAGTTTCTCCCTCCCGCCTCCACCGCCACTACTCAGGTCCAGCACCACCGAATCCTCGCCGTCGCCTTGCCCGCTTTTCCATCCCCTCGTCCCCTCCATTGCCATTGAAACCTCGCTGCCGCCTCTGTGATCCTCCATTCCCTCGACACCTCCTCCGTCGTCTCATCCACACGGTAAGTTAGAATCTTGGAATTGGGATTTTTGTGGATTATAATTTGTGTGATGCGTCTTTTTTTATTCTATATCATTTTTCTCTTGTTATGCTGGAAATATGGGTCACGATTAAAAGTATGTTCAGATATAGGTATTATATGACTCACAATTTTCGAAGGTTTGGCAATGTGGCTAGAAATTTCGGGATGCTTATGTTGAGACTGTTATTATATAAATCGCAACAAATCAATATGATATACGTACCTGTTAGACATATTTTGATTTGAAGCACATACTATATTCATAGTATATACATATGCTTGTTATCGAAGAAACTCACATAGTTTCCAGAGCATCAAGTTCATTAAAATCAGGAAGACTTCCTTGAATGTTGTAGTCATCGAGAGATCTGAGAGGTATAAACAAAGTGTAATCAAAATTTATGTGAAAATACAAGTCACCAATTATATGGATGATATAATAATTCAACTAAGGATGAGTCGTTACAGGGATGTGATGCAGGGAGAATTGTTGGAGTTGCAACCAACCCATTAACAGTTGTAGTCTGATGGGAGGCTTGGATCGCCGGTCCAATTCTGGAGAACCGTGAACCAACCTTGCAATCTTGACAAGGCATTCACTAACGAAAGTGGTACACCAAATCATAAACCCTTTATTTTACGTAAACATTATTATGCAACCAGATTATAAGTACAGAACATAGTGTACTTACTGTCATGGAAATCGGTCGATGCAAGCGAGAACTCGACAGCCTGTAGTACTTCAAATCCACTGATAATCGGAGGGAGATCCGAGTCTTTGTTTCTAGAGTGAAACTTGTGTTTATGTGGTTTATAGCTTAACAATGGTGAATTCCAAAACTCCATTTGGAGTGACATAAGCCAATATAGTTTAGTTTAAGATATGAAAAATAAGCGTGGCAAATCAAAATTACAGCTAAGAGATATAAGAGAATCAACACCGGCAGCATCTAACAGAAAGAGTAGTGTGCTTAGATTTAAGGTAGATGATGTCAAAATTTACATTTCAGTCTTCAACCTATTTTATTTTCACCAGATTTCATGCTTCATAATCAACTCCATGCTTTACAGGAGGGATCTCTAATAAATGGAGTTGCAGGTACTTGCAAAACCATCACTGTGAAGATATAAATGCTTAAAGGGAATTCACAAAGCATGGTTTCTAATCTTCTTCCTTGATTTTATAAAAGTATCATCAATTAACTTAAGACATCCTTCATCTAAAAAAATGATCAATAACATTGTCCTCTTTGTTGTAGATTGAACTTCATATTTTTTAAATATACGTGCTAACTAAGTTTTGATATTAGATGTCAAGCATGGATGATACTATGGACTCGAGTTTAGAAGCTCGATCCATAGGACTTGGTCAAGGACATGCACTTCAAAGTGAGATTCCCAACTTGGAGAAGTCTCCCCACCCTGCTAAGCCTTCAAAAAAAATTAGTGGAAGCTCATCTTCACGAAAGCCATCATGGGTATGGAAACATTTCATTGTTGATGATTGTGAAGTTCAGAACGAAAGACGGGGAATTTGTAGGTTTTGTGGAGATCTTCTCAAACGCCCACCTTCTTATGGTACTAGTAGCTTGAATAACCATCTATTGAGATGCGAAAAGTTTGTAGGAAATGAGAAAGCTTAAAAGACGAAGTTGGTACAACATAAATCTATGCAAAATATTGGGGTTGCTCCATTTCATTCACCTAAGTCTTATAGGTTTTATCACAAGGAATGTCGAAATGCTCTTATAAGAATGATCATTGTTGATTAGATGCCATTTAGGAGCGTAGAACGTGAGGGATTCCATCATTTTTGCAATGTTGCAATACCTCAGTTTAACATGCCTTCTCATTTTACTGTCTCTCAGGAGTCTTTTGACGAGTATGTAAAAGAAAAGATGAACATCAAGAACTCTTTTGCAAAGCTCACTTCAAGGATTTCTCGTACAACAAACACATGGACATCGTGTCAGAATTTATGTTACATGTTTCTCACGGCTCAATTCATTGATATTGATTGGATTTTACACAAGAAAATAATAAAATTTTTTCCAATATCCGGTCATTCAGTTGAAGTCATTGGTAAAGCTGTAGAGAATTGCTTGCTTGATTGGGGCATAGAGAGAGTAATGACTATAACTTTTGATAATGCAAGCTCCAATGACGTAGGCATTCAGTATTTGAAGAAAAGGCTTAATAACTGGAAGGGTACAATTCTTGGTGGTGAATACCTACACTTGAGATGTGCGGTGCATGTTCTAAATCTTGTTGCGAGAGAAGGCTTAATATATATGGATGATTTCATTTTTAGAATTCGATCGGCCGTGAAATATGTAAAGTCATCTCCTAATCGGGAACAAAAAATTAAATCATGCATAGAGAAGGAGAAGATACTATCAAGGAGACTTTTATGCTTGGATGTGGAGACCAGGTGGAATTCTACGTACTTGATGTTAGAGTCTGCAATTAAGTTTGAGAAAGCATTTGATTTATTGGAGATTGTGGATGCCAAGTACGTGAATGATCTTACATCTACAAGAAATAAACGTTTGCCACTGAGTTATGATTGGGAGCATGCTCGCATACTATTACCATTTTTGAAATTTTTTTATGATGCTACTTTGAAATTGTCCGGTTCTAAATATGTAACTGGCAATGAATACATGCAAGTGATGCTTGGCATTGGTATAATCTTTTCTCGGAGATGTAGAAGTGGTGATCCACAAACTCATTTGATGGCTTCCAAGATGAAGGCTAAATATGATAAATATTGGGCACAAGTTGATAACATAAACATAATGTTATTTCTAGCCATTATTATAGATCCACGATACAAGTTAGCCTTTCTCAATTGGATGATTGATCAATCATATGATTGTGAGAAAGCTACAATTTTGAAGGAAAAGGTGTTATTTATTCTGTCTTCAATGTATGATGCGTATTCCTCCATTGTGCCATTCTCAAATGTACAATCTTCCACTTTGATGCATGAAGTGAGCGAAAAAATTGATGATGTACAAGACATTGAAGACTTTATGATAAGGTTGTATGATCAACAATACACAAGTCAGGGGGTGGAAAGTAAAAGCGAATTAGACAAATATTTGGGAGAAGATTGTTAGGATCCCAATAACAAGAATTTCGAGATACTAATTTGGTGGAGATCAAATTCTTCCAAATTTTTTATCTTATCCGCAATGGCATGTGATTTGTTGGTAATGCCTACTTCAACAGTAGTGTCTAAGTCAGCTTTTAATACCGATGGTCGTATGCTTGATTCATTTCGTAGCTCTCTCTCCCCCCAAAATGGTTAAAGTCGAAAAAGCCAATGCACAGTCAATCACGATGATGCATGCAGAGATAGATAATGCGTACCTTACTCCAGTACTCGACATGCAATATGATCCACGCATGAAATTAAATACTGAAAAGTAAACTAGCTATATGATGTACGTGGAAATCGGTCTTAAGACAAGTAGTTTCTATTGATCGTGAAGAACAATAGTTAGTTAACCGAATCGAGTCCGGAATCCGATCTTAGGAGTCACTCGGTGCCCGCCACAATGGGTCCTGCCAGCGCCGTATGTGACTCTTCACAACACGTGATCTCAAATTCAATTAAACTAACTTTTTCAATTAATTTTTATCCAAGGTCCAATTACGTTATATAGGAACAGATTTTCTATTAGGTGTTGGTCCTTAGAAATTACGTCACAATCAACGAAAATTCCTACATATAGGGGCTAAAACCGTGAGAATCAGATAGCAAGTTATGACGGTTAAATCAAAAACTCAGAAAACAGCGGTGAGATCCCCCAAGTACACCGACACTTGATGAAACAGACCTCGAAAAATAGTCCAAGTTCAAAGGTTCAAAGTCCTAAATTATTACAACAAATAATTGTTCTCTCAAATATAAGAAAAATCTTCTTCTCCCTGCTCTTCTTCCTGTGCGGGTCCTCCAAAAAGTAAACTCCAAGTTGTCCAAGCAGTACCTCGCACAAAAATCAAAGAGAGAAGGTCAGAAAACAATTATGATATAGAGACACAAAATAGAAAAATGACTACAAAGCCATGCTCCCCGGCAACGACGCCATTTTGTTGACGCGCCTGACAACTCGGGTTAAGTAAATAATTAAACAATGGTCGTTGTGACCCAAATCATCAAGTACGGTCAATCAGAAAATTTTATATTTAACCACTTAATAAAAGATGAATCAATAAAAACAATGTAAGCGGCTTTCGCTATTCTTTTTACCTGGTATAGCGACCAGGGTCGAACACAAGGAGCACGATTTAAAAACAGACAAATTTCAGAAATGATTTTTAGTGGTTTTTGGATTTATATCTTTTTATGTTTTTTTAATAAGGCACAAAATGCACAAGTGATAAAAACACACACAACCCTCTTTTTGTATTTTTCAAACAAGTAAAAAATGCTCAGAAAATGAAAGAGAAAATATTTTTGTGTTTTATATGTTTTAAAATATTTTTGTTAATTTTTTCGAATTTTTCTGATCTTTTTGTGATTTTCTAAAAATGAAACAATGGAAAACAGAGCAAACAATGCACAGTCAGGAGTATTTTGCAAATTAAAAATACTTAAAATTGCCTAATAATCCTAGAAATTATTTTTAAAATATACTACAAAGCAATATATATAATCAGAAACTGAAATCATAATTTTTGGATTTTTTTCTAGAATTTTCTAATTTTTTTAAGATTTTTCGTTTTTCACGCTTTTTTGGAGTTTTTTAAATGAAAAATGCACAAAAATTGGTCAGAAGTTAAAATACACCAAAATACAACCATAATAAATTTTTGGAATATTTAGACAATCTTTCTAATTTTTATGAATTTTCAAAGTGTATGCAAGCAAAAAGACATTGTTCTTTATTTTTTAAATATGTCAAAAGACAGTAAAATGCTATGAAAAATTTATACAATGATAAGAACTATATCAGAAACATACACCATTTTTTTGAGAATATTTCAAAACATAAAAACATTTATTCTAATGATAATAGCAAGCAATTCAAGGTCTAGACAGTTAGGGACTTAAATGCAATTACCCAGAGTTTTTACATTAAAATATAACAATAAATAAGTATGTGGGTAGAAAAAGCAAATTACCCAATGAACATGTGCGTTGCACGTGACTTGCTTTGGAGCAGGAGCTTTTTACGAATTTGACAACTTTCAGGGGCTTTTTCTTTGTAATTTTGCCAAGAATTTATGTTTTATTTCAAAACCCCACTAGGGTTTCTAGATCTTCATTCTCAAACAGGGAGGGGCTTGGGGAGTCGCTGCCGCCCCTTGTGGGAAAGATTAGGGCCGCCGCCTCCCTTTACGGAGAGGTCAGCGCGCTGGTCGGCGGCGCGGGGAGGGCTTCGGCTTCGCGGAGGAGAGGTAGTGCGCAGTCGCGATTCAATGAGAGGTGCTCGGAGGTCGGGGTGGCGAAGGGTGCGGGATGGGGGCCTTCGGCCAGAGGAGAACGACAGAGGAGCGGCTGTCGCCGTGAGGATAGGCGGAGGGGGTTCCGCTGTGCGGAACGCGCGGGCGGAGGGGAACGGGGGATGGTGCGGGATGCCGCTGCGAGCTTGGTGGTGCACGGAGTGCTGGAGGAGCGCTGGGGGCGGTTGTAGCGAAGGACGCATACGCTCTTTTTTTAATTATTTTTTTGTTTTTTATTTATATGTTATAAACTGTAATCAGAAATAGCAATGTAAATAGAATTTTTTGTTTTTTTAAATAGGAATTATAAACAACAAAATTTTTTATTTAGATTAATTTTTTTCTATTTTACCTGCAAAACAATGATTAGAGAGAGAACAAAAACTTTCTTTTAATTTTTTTGATTCTTCATGCAAAAACAAATGTGAGATAAACAGAAAAAACAATTTTATATTTTTTTTATTTATACACAAAATGAGATGTGTGAATGGGCGAATCTCGACGAGATGAAAGAATGGATCCGTGGTTTAGATTACCGTGCGTGACCGGAGGTGATAGGTCTTGTGAGGTAGAAATGAAATGCGAGGGATCGAGATGAGGCGAAGATTGGTATCGGAAGTGAAATGTGTGGTGAAAATTTTGGGATTTTTTTAAAATCTTAAGACTAATAAAATGAGAGTAAAAATATAATCTACGATTTACCTAAGAATAATAATGACGAGAAATAAAATGGATCTCACCTCGGGGTTCGGAAATACCATGATGGCCTCGACGAGGGCCGATGCGATGTCACCGGACGACTCGGAGGCTAGGCACCCTTCTTCAACAAGAATGCTCTCGGAGATCAGGCTTCTCTCCGCCAAAGATTGATCAAGTATGAATGAGGGAGGAAGGAGCCAATAAAAAAAGAAGAAAAACAAAAGAGGAAGGTCTATACAGACAAGGAAAGTAATTAGTGGTTATTAAAATAAATAAATAAATAAATAAATAAATAAATAAATTTAATTAATTAAAAATGAAATTAAAAATTAAACTAATTAAATAAATTAAATAATTAATGAAAATCAATTAGCCACCTTAATGGTGACCATTAAAGGCATAGCATAAAATCCTATATACATGGTAAGTGTATAAATCAAATAAATCAAATAATTAATTACGATTTTCGTAATTAAATTAAATTAATTAATTCATATTAAATAATTAATTTTTTGGTGATTTTTATTTAAGGAAGTTAGTTGTATACGCATATTATACAAATATAATACAATATACATAGATACAAATTAGGAAATATTTTTTAACACATTTTTTTATTTTTTTATTTTTTTTATTTTTTTTATTTTTAATGAAAATAATATTTACAATTATATATATTATATATGAAAATAAATATGAATAAAATATATACAACAAATATATAGGAAAAATGCACAAAACACCCTAGAAAATCGACTTTTCAACCGTAACAGTAAAAATTATGAAACCATAATCATTTGAAAGATAATTTAATTTAGAATATAATAGAAGTGAGTTTGGTTCGATTTGAGCTTGTATGGAGCCGGAATTGGTATTTCAGTTATCATTTTGCGGCTTCTTCTAGGTGTAATTATTTACAATATATACATTATTTTATTTTACTCTTATTTTTATTATTTACAATACATTTTTATTTACAACTTTTGTTTACAAAAATAATTTATTTGAGGTAAAATTGTGTACAAATAAAATAATGTAATTTTTGTACAAACATAGAGGAAAAAATATTAAGAAAATATTTTTGGATTTTTGACAGAAGACCATATCTCCCCTACTTTATTCCTAGTCGATCAGGTCAAGTCTTGACCTTCTCTCGGGGTTTGGGTCAGTCTATATTTATTGCATAAATACCTCCTTTCTTTTTCTTTTCTTCTTTATTCTTTTATTTAAGCACAAAAAGTATTAAAATGCAATTTTAACTAATGCATGCAAAATGGTAAATTATGAAATTTGTGGGTATTTACAGGTGTTTGACCAAGAAAATAAAGCTTAAATAAAAGAATAAAGGCGATGAATCGTGGATTCATCAGCATGCATGTGTTAATAATGCATAATTAGCATGTATTTGTGCAAAAATAAAAGAATAAACAATAAAGAGAAAAAGAAGGAAGTATTTAGAATAAATACTGAATGACCCGAACCCCATGAGAGGGCCAAGCATTGGCATGATCGCCAAATAAAATAGGGATTTTTACCCGGCAGACCCTATAATCTTTTCAAATTACCTCTACGACCTTTGAAGCATCCTAATTTCTCCCCCGACCTCGTAAACTTGCTCCGTCTTACCCAACAAACCCTGCCGTCAATTTTAACTATATTTGAGTCAATCACTTGGGTTAGTCTTGAGTTAACCTAACCAATTTGCCATCAAACGGTTAGGATTAAGGTCTCCCGGGTAAAAATCTCATAATTTAATGCCCATATCGTCTTTATCCTCCTGCTCCTCCACTCACAGCCTCGCATGTCAAAGTCGAGGAGGACCCCTCCGACACCTGCGTGTACAACATGTATCTCCGTATGGATCAGTCTGGAAGGGCGGCGCAGACTCTCCATCGGCTTTGTGAGGTTTAGGAGATTGGGAGGCTGGGCGGCAGGGGGAGGAGCTCCATTGGTTCGGGAGGGGGGCTCCATCGCTGGGTGGTGGGGGGGCTCCATCGTCGGGTGGGGGGTTGGCGGGGAAGTAGCATCGTGCGAGGGGTGGGGGGTGGGGGGGCTCCATCGTCGGGTTGGGGGGGGGGGGGACCGGGTGTGGGTGGTGAAGGATATTGTGAATCCTCAAGCGCATCACGGAAGCGTGTTGATCGCATCGTATGCGATCGGAGCAACTAGTCGTACTAGATGCTAGATGCAGCGGAAATTAAAAATTTTTAACTTTAAAGATGAAACCACATGATCATGAGACCACTTCTCGGATCGTTTCATCAAACCACAAAGTACAAGGAATACCTCTTGAAGCGTGATTGTGATCGTGAGATCCCAAAGTAGAGATCCTCCTATCTTAAGTCCGATCCACGAAGAACGCACTTGCGGGCGCGATGATGAGTCACGTTCCTTCCCGCAATCCTCAATGAAGATCCAAGCGATGGCTCCCCCGATTTCGTCAAACGAAATCCGTCGTCTTCCTTTAGAGTAAGAAACTCCAAAGAAGATGGAGATCCACGAGTCGTCGAAGAAGAAGCCGAGAGTCTCTCCTTTCTCAATACAAAGTGGACGACCACTTAATGGAGAAGAGAAAGAGAGAGAGGGCGAGAATGAGAAAGAGAGAGAGAGAGAGTTGTCACCTTGTACAACTCTTAATGATGTACCATGGAGAGGCTACCCTAGCCCTCCTTATATACTAGTTTAGGATCTAATGGATCTCAATCCATGGGACACATGGATCCAAGGGATATGCTTGGTCCATGATAAATCAATGGCTATGATTTGTTGTTGATTAAAAAGCAACAACATCAATTTAACTAAAAGATAATATGATAAATCAAATGGAGCTAACCAACCTCCTAAAAAGGGGGGGCGTCACCCATGAACCATTCATGGGTGACGCCACCTCTAGAGGTGGTTATTTGCTCCATTTTATTTATCTTATTATTCCTTAATTAATTACAATAAATATTCACCAAAATAATTCCAAATTAATTTGTGAATATTTCAATCATGCCATTGAATATTGTGTGAATCATATTCACAACCCAAACTAGTTAGTAAATTGCATTTCCAATTAATTAACAAATGTGAATCCAATCCACATTATTAATTAACAAATGCTATTTACATAAATTCTCTCTCATACATATGTATATTATAAATCATATTTATAACACACATATATCATGGATAGTGTTATCCACATTCTCTTAATCCTTGATAATTAAATCTCATTTAATTATCTTAGATAATCATTTTCACAATATGAATCATATTCATATTCAAGCTTGATAATTAAATCACATTTAATCATCAAGTCCTTGCTTGGATATTTCATCAAAAGAATTATTCTTGAACCCTTCAAGAATAATGTGCTTTCTCCGCAGATACTTGGAGATAAGGACAGGGCGATTGTATTATTCCATGTATAGTGACTTGGATATTGAGATCTTATCTCAAATCCAAATCTTACGAACCTCCCACAGATGCTTGATTTAAATCAAGACCGCAAATCCAATCTTCTCATTGAATCTGAATCCCATTCAGATCAATGTCCAATACTTGGACTAAGATCGGATTGCTTCTCTATTGAAAGGAGTCACTAAAATCCAGACCTGTTTCATCACTCCCTCGGAATGGAAGCGTCATGGATATACAATCGTTTATGATCACATCACCCTTCAGGTATTCCCAATACCTGTGCATCCTGCATACTGGAAGACCCATGGTCAACCCGAAGATCAAGATCAATTTTACACTGTCTTCTTCAGGGTTTGATTACTAAGTTTCTTATTTGATCATTGGGATTTGGTATCGATCATATACTTTCCAAAAGCATATATCATACCTAGGTCTTGATCATATACTTTCCAAAAGTATATATCAAACCTACAAATTCAGTCAAGCTTCCAAAGCAAGACGACCGTGCACGGAATTTGATTCTTCCCAATATCTCATGAGTGAGCTCATGTCTTCCGGTTCAGTAGTGAACCTGTATGATCCCTTTGAGAGATCGTATTACTCATATGCCCTTATATGCACACCAACGCGCCGGTGTATAGACCTTGGTTAGGTCATCAACCTATTGGTCTGTCAAATGTACATACTCAGACATATAGCAATACATCTGTCTCCGGTCAGAGGATGCGTGCATATGCTGTGACAGCATTCAACATAGGACTTAGGTTATCTCGATCTCATTAAGTCAACTCTTTGACCTAACTAATCTGACACCTCCGAATCTCTATTCCTATGCAGAGGACCTGCATCAAGAGGTCGGTCAGATATCAGCCTATGTGAGAAAGGATTGCCATCTCCTACTCAGGCTGGAGATCACATCTTAACAATCATTTGACGGTGCTTGATGAGTCCTCAATCTAACTCTTTAGATATTCATCCAAGCACCAGCCTCTATGATTCAATAATTGAATCAACAGCTGTATGATCATTAAGACAGCCATGGTACATAACCCTAATTGTACAGAGGGACCTATTATGCAAATTATTTATTCTTCATTTCAGATCAGGGAATGATATGTGCAATAACATTTATTGCATAATGGCTCGCCGTGGGCTCACATGTCCAACAATCTCCCACTAGCCCAAAGAGCCATTAATGGGCTAATCATTTAAACTCACACTCATGTGACAATCATAGGCTATTTAGAAATAGCTAGGTAAGCTGATCAGTCACTCTGTTCCCAAAAGACTATGCCAAGTCCTTTTACGGTACTTGCATATCCTTAGGTAACAGTGCTCGCATCCAATGCGAATGTTGCATCTAATGCAACCAATACTCAATCTAGTCAAAGCAGTTTTAGTGTCTTTGACACTATTGCTTAATAACTATTATAATCAGTATTTTCATAATCCTTATCAGAATACCCTTATTCCGGGAGATCACTATCTCTCAAGGTATCCACAGTTAAGACCTTTTAGATCTCTATCTATAAAATCTTAAGCTCTTGAAGATAAGACTTAGAGATCACTATCTCTAAAGCCTTGTCATCTTTGAAGATATTGTTATTACTGCAATCAAGTGTTCTTTCTCCATAGTAGGATTAGTAACAGTTTACCACTCCCACTGCATGGCAGATATCTGGCTTTTGTTCACATCTGGCATACACTTAGCTTCTCATAACTGATGCACAAGTGCAAGCAGTTCTAGCATTCACTTCCTCAACTCTTTGAGGTGCTATCCCTTTAGATAGGTCAGTACCAAATCTCAAGGGAAGGAAGCCTTTCTTGGAATTTCCAAGAATGGAATACGTCCAAGGTGTACTACAAGTGTGACAGTCCCAATACCCTCTTTTCTTTGCTTCTGAACAACTTCAGAACTAAGATCCAAGAGGCATCTTTGAGATCATATCTCAAGGTATGGAATAGCCAGTCTATAAAACACGTATTATCATCCTTATATCATTCCAAATGATTAGGATATTATCTACATTTAGCACGATGAACACAATGGCACTCCTACTAAGCTTCACATGGTACATCAAGATTCTATCTGAAATCATAACACTTATGGTTTCATCAAATCTGATGTTCCAACTACAGAAAACTTATTTGAGTCCATAGATGGATTTCTTTAACTTTCACACCTTGCTTTCCCCAAACATGAAGCCCTGGGGCTACTTCATGTGAATATCCTCAGAGGTATTCTTAGAGGAATGCAATCTTGAATTACATCCTGAAAATGCAATAGTCAAGTTGTGTAGCTAAGGTTAGCAATATTCTGATGATTTTAAGCATGGTTACCGAAGAGCAAGTCTCATCGCAAGCAATGTCTTCTCTTCCAATGTGTAGCTTATGGCTACGAACCGAGCTTTGAAGGTCTCTACCTTCTCATCAGGTTCCCTTTCTCTTGAAGATCCATTTACACCTTAATGGGTCTAACCCTTATAGGTGGATCCTCGAGGGTCCATATACAACACTTGTATATGAAGTCTACTTTAGACTTTATTGCTAATATCCATCTTTCCATGTCATGATCCTCAGGAGCTTCATCACATGAAATCCGATCATTGTCAGACTCTGCTGACACATGGAATACATCCTCAAACTCATTTGAAGAGGTATTAATGTTTCATCTTTAATTGTCCTTTTAGTTTCCGCTTTCAGGAGCCTCATTATCTTCTCAAGATTAAATGAGTTCCTTTACTTTATTTTCATCTTGATTCTCAAGAGTCTCAATCCTCCAAGAATCACATTCTCGGAAATGAGATCTTTTAAGAATCTCAAGGTCATAAAGTAGGTATCCAATACCATCCTTTATTTTCCTAATGAAGTAGCACTTTCAAGTGCTAGATTCCATCTTACATCCATGGAACCTTATTAAGGATATATATTGTAGTCTCTACCACACATATATACCAGGAAACTAAGAGGATAATTATGCTAAAATTCATCATTGATCAAATCATGTCACACATGATCCCATTGTATCTCCCTACAACTCTATTGAGTTCAGGTTTACCAGGAGGAGTGAGATAGAAATGATATTCATATCTCTATAAGGTATTCTTTGAATTTTATCTAATAGGTACTTGCTACCTTGGTTAGATCAAATTCATTTATTCTTCCTTCAAATTTTGGTTCTAAACCAAAATTGTGAAATCTTTGAACATTTCAAAGGTTTCTCAGGTGAAGAGAAGAAATCTCATATCATACATAATCATTAATAGATATCACATATCCATAATGTTTATTATGATATAGATAATCTACATACATCAATATGTATGAGATCTTGAATACCTCGACATCTAACACCATTCCTAGAGAAGGGTGTATTGGACATTTTTCTTTGAATACAATATTCACAAGCATGTAAGATTTGAAATTTTAGACATTCTAAAGTTTCGTATCTTACTAGTCTATTGATCAAATCAACAGACAAATGTCCAAGGCTTGATGCCAGATCATTGTCAAATGATCTTCATCCTCCTATTGATCTTATAAGGTTTGATTTTCAGTATTAGAAATCTTAACGAACCATTCATTAATTTTCTAATTTTGTGGAGTCCACTAGATGTTAGATTACTATCTGAAATATATCCATCATAACCTTTTATGATAGTTCTATCTCAGAATTCATGTTTATTTCCAACATTTAGAAACAAACAATGGGGGTATTCTAATATCTAGGTCATAGAGACATTCTCTAAGACAAAGGGCTCTCCCACTGAAAATATGAAGTCCACCTATCCAACAGAGATTGCTGTAACAATTACATCAATATCCATGTAGATGACTACTAAATCTTAAGATCAAATTTCTAATCTTCTAATATATATGCAACCAATTGCAATTGTCATTAGAAGATTGGGATACAATTGTCAGACTTTATCTTATGAAATAAGAAAGTCAGAGTCAATGATTTATGTAGATTATTCTGATGCTCTATCTGAGTCCTTCACTAAGGATTTTAGACAGATTTGATAGTCATACTATCAACACATCAACTTATTGCAGTATTGGCATTCATCCAACTCTTTGGATATTATATGGAAGTCACAGAAGTAGGTCAACTCTTTGACTTTCCTTCTTACTCGGGTCCGACCCATGCTTCCACTGCGCTCTCTTCATCTATACACAACCATTGTTCAAGACAAAGAATCTCTTATGTTGAATTCAAAGGATTTCAATACAAGAGCATTTCAACATTTATACATGCTTCATTAAATTCATACAATATGAATATTATGAAGCTTCATGAATGACTAGAGTATAGATAATAGAATGATGACACTCATCATATCTTCATACATCTTAACTCTTAGAGACTTAGGTTCAGGTAGGTATTCAAACATTTTGAATACATCATCTCTTTCGAGCCACCATTCTGCATAATGCATAGAACCATGTCATTCATGATTAAATGTCTAGAGCACATTTGTATGCCAAAATATCTTCTTTTATTTTATAAGGATTATCCGACAATTACGATCACCATCGACATGTCACTTCCAAAGTACACTCGATGAAAGATCAAGACTATAGAGACATACAAACCCTAAGGTGATGTCTTATTGTCTTAATTAATTGCCCTTCCTCATTATGTTGAGGGGACTTGCACACTGCAACCACATACATTATGTGTCCAATTGCAAGTACAATATCTGGATCATGAGTCCAATCCAAGATATTTTTACTGGTTATCATTGAGTATAACATTGAGTGGGTTTAATGAAGGATTATCTGAAATAAGAAATTTGCATAAGGGTATATATATATTATATATACATGTTTTACTTTGATTTAGGAATTTTATATCAAAGTTGTCATGCCTTGTCAACACTGAAAGTTCATTCCCTTAATCACTTTCAATGTAAGAGATATTCTTACCATTATATCTCTAGCAAGATCTGGGATCTCCTTTCCTATCTTTGTCGCATCCCAATAATATGAGAACTTACGACTCCAATAAAAAGAAGCGGGAACTCATTCCGCCTTGCAAGTCCAACTTGCATTCCCAATTCGGTCTTTAACACCCGGGCCCACCACCCCTAAGATGATGTTGACCCGTTGCTAATTGAACCAACCGTCAACAGGATTAGAACTCGCTATGCGCAATCCAATATCGCCCCAATAATATGAGGACTCAATATTGGGGTCACTACGCATACGACCTTACTCTTTCGAGAAGCAAAGAGCCCGATCCAGATGCGCTTGCATATAGGATCTGTCACTTCGGACAGGCGTCTCCTACATACAATCCCTGGCGACGGAACCCTTCGCCTTGATGGGAGACCATGGATGTCACTTATGTGATCCTCCACCTCATATTCAAATTGTAATTAATTATCGTGAATCATATTCACATAATTAATTCTTCCAAGGGAAATACACATCTATTCATAATAGAGTGTTTATTGGATATAATTAATTTAATCACATTAAATTAATCATCAATCCAATCATCAATCAACAAACATGTCTTTTACTTGAATAGTAGGTATAATCTCAAAATACGTATTATTCGAATTTTAATAATTAGAAAAATACATATTGTCTGTCTCCGGTATTATACAATCCCTACCCGCTGTCATGGCCAGTACCGACGAGAGTGGGACGGACCACATACGTTGCAACCCGCGACCCCAATGCTCTCCGACTAGGCACCACATCCGCCTCGGGAAAGGATAATACCAGATAGACCATCATGTATTTTGAGATGTTCATCGGTTTTTCAACCGAAAGTTATACCATATAGTATAAATCAAAACATTTTTGATTATAAGGAGATTTGCTAGACAAATCCCCAATCCTATTCAAGCAAAAAGGGTTTTTCATGTAAAAGTTGTCCTACAACTATTGTAGTATAAATTATAGTTTTCATGAAAGCAATGTTTGTTGATGAAACAATGATCAAGAACTAATATCTTATCATTGTAGTTTAGGCAAGTGTCATTCAATGAAATAATTATTTCTTTAAATATTTCACAGATATTTATCACTAATTATTCCAGAAAATTAACAATTAATTTTCATCAAGATTATTGAATGACAAATCACAAGGTTCAAGATCAAAATTGTTAATTTCCAGCAGTGACCCCCAATCACTAAAATTAACTTATCTTGATCAATTTAAATCCAAAAAATGCAAACTCAGTTTCCAAAGATTGCCTATTTGATTTATCAAAGAATCCAAGTGATAATTCACGCATTTCAAGGCGGATTAAAACCGTAATCATCTCATTAATTACGTTCAAATCCGCAGTGCCCGCAACAGTGAATATAGTCATATTCAAAAAGCCATATCTTGAGCAAATAAAGTCCAAATTTAGTAAACTCAAGTCCTATGGTTTCCTTGTTTAATGGAGAACAAAATCCAATTGAAAATTTCGTGTTTAAACATTTTAAACAGAGCCGAAAAATTCAATTTTTACAGAGGTGCAAAAATTGAAATGCAGTAAAATTTCGCAACCCTTTCAAGAACCAAATCGTCTTAAGGTCTATGGATCATATCCAAAACCTTATTCAACCTGGCTCTGATACCACTTGAAGGATATTGTGAATCCTCAAGCGCATCACGGAAGCGTGTTGATCGCATCGTATGCGATCGGAGCAACTAGTCGTACTAGATGCTAGAAGCAGCGGAAATTAAAAATTTTTAACTTTAAAGATGAAACCACATGATCATGAGAACACTTCTCGGATCGTTTCATCAAACCACAAAGTACAAGGAATACCTCTTGAAGCGTGGTTGTGATCGTGAGATCCCAAAGTAGAGATCCTCCTATCTTAAGTCCGATCCACGAAGAACGCACTTGCGGGCGCGATGATGAGTCACGTTCCTTCCCGCAATCCTCAATGAAGATCCAAGCGATGGCTCCCCCGATTTCGTCAAACGAAATCCGTCGTCTTCCTTTAGAGTAAGAAACTCCAAAGAAGATGGAGATCCACGAGTCGTCGAAGAAGAAGCCGAGAGTCTCTCCTTTCTCAATACAAAGTGGACGGCCACTTAATGGAGAAGAGAAAGAGAGAGAGGGCGAGAATGAGAAAGAGAGAGAGAGAGAGAGAGAGAGAGAGAGAGAGAGTTGTCACCTTGTACAACTCTTAATGATGTACCATGGAGAGGCTACCCTAGCCCTCCTTATATACTAGTTTAGGATCCAATGGATCTCAATCCATGGGACACATGGATCCAAGGGATATGCTTGGTCCATGATAAATCAATGGCTATGATTTGTTGTTGATTAAAAAGCAACAACATCAATTTAACTAAAAGATAATATGATAAATCAAATGGAGCTAACCAACCTCCTAAAAGGGGGGGGCGTCACCCATGAACCATTCATGGGTGACGCCACCTCTAGAGGTGGTTATTTGCTCCATTTTATTTATCTTATTATTCCTTAATTAATTACAATAAATATTCACCAAAATAATTCCAAAATAATTTGTGAATATTTCAATCATGCCATTGAATATTGTGTGAATCATATTCACAACCCAAACTAGTTAGTAAATTGCATTTCCAATTAATTAACAAATGTGAATCCAATCCACATTATTAATTAACAAATGCTATTTACATAAATTCTCTCTCATACATATGTATATTATAAATCATATTTATAACACACATATATCATGGATAGTGTTATCCACATTCTCTTAATCCTTGATAATTAAATCTCATTTAATTATCTTAGATAATCATTTTCACAATATGAATCATATTCATATTCAAGCTTGATAATTAAATCACATTTAATCATCAAGTCCTTGCTTGGATATTTCATCAAAAGAATTATTCTTGAACCCTTTCAAGAATAATGTGCTTTCTCCGCAGATACTTGGAGATAAGGACAGGGCGATTGTATTATTCCATGTATAGTGACTTGGATATTGAGATCTTATCTCAAATCCAAATCTTACGAACCTCCCACAGATGCTTGATTTAAATCAAGACCGCAAATCCAATCTTCTCATTGAATCTGAATCCCATTCAGATCAATGTCCAATACTTGGACTAAGATCGGATTGCTTCTCTATTGAAAGGAGTCACTAAAATCCAGACCTGTTTCATCACTCCCTCGGAATGGAAGCGTCATGGATATACAATCGTTTATGATCACATCACCCTTCAGGTATTCCCAATACCTGTACATCCTGCATACTGGAAGACCCATGGTCAACCCGAAGATCAAGATCAATTTTACACTGTCTTCTTCAGGGTTTGATCACTAAGTTTCTCATTTGATCATTGGGATTTGGTATCGATCATATACTTTCCAAAAGCATATATCATACCTAGGTCTTGATCATATACTTTCCAAAAGTATATATCAAACCTACAAATTCAGTCAAGCTTCCAAAGCAAGACGACCGTGCACGGAATTTGATTCTTCCCAATATCTCATGAGTGAGCTCATGTCTTCCGGTTCAGTAGTGAACCTGTATGATCCCTTTGAGAGATCGTATTACTCATATGCCCTTATATGCACACCAACGCGCCGGTGTATAGACCTTGGTTAGGTCATCAACCTATTGGTCTGTCAAATGTACATACTCAGACATATAGCAATACATCTGTCTCCGGTCAGAGGATGCGTGCCTATGCTGTGACAGCATTCAACATAGGACTTAGGTTATCTCGATCTCATTAAGTCAACTCTTTGACCTAACTAATCTGACACCTCCGAATCTCTATTCCTATGCAGAGGACCTGCATCAAGAGGTCGGTCAGATATCAGCCTATGTGAGAAAGGATTGCCATCTCCTACTCAGGCTGGAGATCACATCTTAACAATCATTTGACGGTGCTTGATGAGTCCTCAATCTAACTCTTTAGATATTCATCCAAGCACCAGCCTCTATTATTCAATAATTGAATCAACAGCTGTATGATCATTAAGACAGCCATGGTACATAACCCTAATTGTACAGAGGGATCTATTATGCAAATTATTTATTCTTCATTTCAGATCAGGGAATGATATGTGCAATAACATTTATTGCATAATGGCTCGCCGTGGGCTCACATGTCCAACAGGTGGAGGGGGTGGGGGCTCCATCGCGGGTCGGGTGCTACATCGCCAGGGGATCTGGCCGTGGATTGGGTTTCTACGGGCCAACATCAAGCAACATTATTGGCGGCGGCAGGGGGAGGGCAGGTGCTCCATCGCTAGGGGACCTAGGCATGGGTTGGGTTCCTACGGGCCAACATCAAGCAACATCGACGGGGGGGGGGGGTAGGCGGGTGCTCCATCGCCAGGGGACCTGGGCATGGGTTGGGTTCCTATGGGCCAACATCAAGCAACATCGACGGCGGGGGGGGAGGGGGAGGGCGGGTGCTCCATCACCAGGGGACCTGGGCGTGGGTTGGGTTCCTACAGGCCAACATCGAGCAGGGGAGGAGGGAAGAAGCTGGGCACGGGGCTCCTCAGCGGTCGAGGGGTAGAGCAGGGATGGAGGAGCTCAAAGGTTGGCGCTAGCAGGGGGCGGCGCAGGGAGGATCAGCTCCTCTCGGATGATGGAGTGGCACTCAATGAAAATTTGGTAAACAAATTGGGTATAAACAAAGGTAACATAACGGAATCCGATTAATTTTAACAGGTACATGTACGGGGATTAACCACAGGGTCTGTAGGGTAACGATTAGCAAGTTTACGAGGTCAGAGGAGGAATTACGATGTTTCAAAGGTCGTAGAGGTAATTGGAATAGATTATAGGGTCTCCCGGGTAAAAAACCCAATAAAATAAGTAGAGAGAGATATGGCCAATCTATCTTGTATATATATATATATATCAGGTGTGTACCTAATTTATTTTTGAAAAAATAAAAATATGTTTTCACTTCCTTGTATACATTTCTAAAAATAAAATAAAAATAAAATAAGAACTCTCTCTCACTTGTACATAATACATGTATATATATGTCCTTCTCTATTTATTATATACCTGTAAATACAAAATAAAAATAAAATAAAAATTGTTTTATACTCTAAAAATTACTTTATAAATAAATAAAATATAAAATTAGAGTATTTATACAAAAATAACAAATTAAAAATAATTGTACAAAATACATAGGTATATTATACCTATATGTAATACTCTATATTGTATATAGATTAATTTATTTTTCAAAAAAATAAATAAAAATCATAGAAAAATAGTTTGAAAAATAATAAACATTTTTTATTTTATACACTTTTTAATTTAAAATCATTTACTATTTTTTATTAAATTTGTAAATATATTTGTACATCCATTTTTCTGATTGGTCGGCTGAAATGTTGACCAAGGTTCAACGACTCTTCCTACCTGGGTCCAACCCGGATCTTTGTCACTGGAGCTCCTTCTCGACATTTTCCAGCCTAACTCCGCTCACCTCTTGCCCCGGGATTCGGACTCGAGAATCCTCTTACTTCCAACATTCTCGCAGGTCCCTCGTCCGATCTGATTCCTTCTCGGGTCTCACGCTTTGCTCAAATCTTTCCAGAACCCCGTCGACCCTATAAAATCTTCTCTCCACCTCCACAGTGCCCTAGCTCGCATCGCATCCCTTCTCGATACCCTAGAACCCTCCAGCATAGTGACAACCATCGGAGGAGCCCTTCGGTGGTCGATTTGGTGTCGTGTAACCGACGCTCCCTCTTCGTGGCCGAACCTCCACCGCGAGAAGCCTCCCTCGCTTACAACCACTTGGTCGAGGTCATAACCCCACTGATCATCTCGCCTGGAGCTAAGGAACTTGTCTCGACCTTCAGGTAATGCTTTAGCCCTCTTTAGCTCTTCATTCGATCAAATTGTTCATCTGCCACCACCGTAGCTCTACCAGCTCCGGCCGACCGGTCGAAGCTCAGTCACCCACATCCAACCGCTCAGATATCCTTGCATGCTCGCCCTCCATCTCTTTATGCAATCTGATCACCATGATCTTAGCTTGTATAGCAAAGATTAGCTCCCAGATCTCCCTCTTTCGCGACCGCCGAAGACCGACCCTCATTCACCCCCGCTTCTTTAGTCTTTAGCTATAATAAACCAGACCGGAGCGTAGCCCCGAGTATTAGCTTCGCATTGTAGGTACCCTGGAGCCATGAGGAGCTTCATTTTCCTCCCAGCTGCCCGGCGTAGCTACCCTAGACCTCGCTCCACCGTTCCGTCCATCCGATCATCCATCAAGCGATCAGACCCTACTGCTAGACACAGAGCGGCTCCCCGAAGGTGCTCGACCATTTGGGGGTCTGATCAGCCTTGGGGATTCGCCCTGGTCCCATTTTGAAGTTCGTCAGCACCCTGTTCTTCCACCATCCTCCGTCCCATTATAAAGTACTTTTGGTCATATTTTTTAAAATACAAAACCACGAGTTATGGCTAAAGTATATACACAGTATATACGACCCCATATACTTAGTTTTAGCTATGTCCTCATAGATCAGAGAGAAAAAGAGAAGATGTAACTCATACTGAGTATAGAAAATTCTAAAGAGTAAACACATAAGAAATGAATGAACGAATGAGAAATCGACAGTCCCCCTATACCTAGGATTAAATAATCCTACTTATAGTAGACTGTACACAAGACTTGGAGCGTCAAGGGAGGGAATGAACAAATCACAACTTGGACTGTCTCCCCCTATACTTAGGATAAAGTATCCCTAATTATAAACAAGAAAATGAGACAGTGGAGGGGACCGGAGAATTGAACAACTCGGGGTGAACACTCCCCCATACTTAGGACGAAGTACATCCTAAGTATAGCAATAACGAAGGGGATGACACCTTTTCAGAAGAAAAAGAAATTAAAGAATGAAAAGAAGAAAAATAATTCAAAAATGTTTTGATGTGCTCTATCTTCTATTGTAACTATGTTAGTATTCGACTCATCATCATAAATCACATGAATTGAGTCAACGATAGATAAAAATGTGTCACGTTCAAGATACGATTTCAGAAGCGATCCAAACGAATGGTTGTGCATCAGCTGAAAAACCAGATATCATCACACTTCCGTTGTGACGCACAAGCCTCACTATAAACAACCTTGTCCATTTGCTCATATAGAAGAAATATAGTTATTTTATTTTTATTCATTTTCTGTATTTTTTAATATTTTATAAGAATAACATAAAATATGTACAAAATATTAGAAATAAAATATGTGCAAAAAATACAAATAAATAAATAAATAAAAGAATAAAAATATGTACACTATAGATAAACTATGCAATAACACTCCAAAAAGCCAACTTTCACATCCTAACTCTGATTTTTTGAAATCACTTTCATTTAAAATTTATTAAATTTTGAACATAATGCAAGAGAGTTTGGTTTATTTTGTATTTTTGTGGAGTAGATATTGATTTATATATTTATATTTTGGGGTTTTTTAAAGTGTTGTTTCTGTCATTCTATACATGATTTTTTTCTTGCAATTGTTTTCATTATTTACAACTTATTTTGGTGTATAAGTTTCAATAAGAAAGTATTTTTATTTGTGATTGTTTTTGTGATAAATAAAATACTAGAAGATACATACAATATATATAGTGTTGAATCTATATATGTGAAGTTTGATTTTCTTGATTTTTGTAGATAAGAGATCCTATCTCTCCCTACTTTATTCTTTATCGATGAGGTCAATTCTTGACCTACTCTCAGGGTTGGGAGCATTCTGTATTTATTACATATATACAATCTCCTTAATTTCTTTCTTTTTCATTGATTTATTTATTTATTTTGGTTAAAATAATGATAAATATACAATATTTACATATGATCTGGAATTTATTAAAAAAATGAGAATTAATGATATTTACATGTGCTTTGTAAGGGTATTTAAGATAAAATGAATGAAAAAGATGATGAATTCGCAATTCATCTATAGTAAATCTTAAGCAATTCGTAAATGTACGCAAAATGTATATACATAGATTAAATATAGGAGGTTTAAGTAATATGGTGGTATACAAAGATATACAATGTTATAGTGAGAATTAAATGTTTATATATATATATATATTATATATAATGTTTAAATCTTTTGTGTTGATATTTTTTATTTATTAAAGATACTAAAATGTAGTTGAATATTTGATTGAAAGAAGAAAATTGAGTTGGATTTATACAAGTAGATCAATGCCTATTAGACATGAGTTGGATTTTAGTCACTAGATTGACTAAAGTGCAATACACGTCTATATTTATATTTGTTTTTTATTCAGATTTAGGGCGGGTTCGGATTCGGGTACGCACAAAGCAATCCCAATTTCATACACATACCCATACTCGCACTGGTAATGGATTTAAAACACAAATCTGTTCAAAAGTAGATGGGAGGAGTTTTGGACCTTTAAATGGACGGGTTCGGATCGTGTACCCAATAAATAGACGCAAACTCCTTACATATAATCTACTCTCAAACTTCGTAAATTTAAGAACTTAAGTAAATTTTGGACTGTAAGATTATTTTCGGGATGTCACGTTAGTATGAAAAAAGGAGGCAGATCGTCTGTTGTGGTGTTGTCCCTACTGTGGTAGCATGAGCCCCTCGATCTTGATCAAGGGTTCACATGATTTTGCATGGTACGGGCCCACAAAAAGTGCAAAATCGTGCAAACTGCTTGATCTTGATCGAGGGACGCACACGACTACTGCAGAATCTGTTGCACTTCGACCTGCAGCAGATGATCCTCTCTAATGAATAAAATAACCGTATAGGTACATTATGCGTCTTTTTCCCTTTTAGTCCCCTCTTGGTAAAAAACAACCAGCATTAATCTTTAGTTGTCAATGTCGACGAGAAAGTACAGTTCGACAAAAATTACAAAATAATTGATAGCTTAGAGTCAGAGAATACAAGATCGAATTCTCCTCCAATGTATACAGTATAAGTGTTTTGTGAAGGCTTTCCGTATGCGATTCGATAACTACAGATTACACAATCACACGAACATCGTAAGAACATTGAAGATGCCGCGGATTTGCAAGGGACTCGCATGCGATGTGGTTGGAGCTCCCTGGTGACACGATGAAGGCCTGTTCGGCTTCACCTTACAATGCATCTTGTTAAGGAAGGATTTACCGCATGGAAGTCACGAAGTCACGGATTTCTACGATACAACGTTTTATCGTAGAAACGACGGGGGCAATGCAATTGGGGAAATTCAGGATATGTGTAAAAATTTCTTCTTGTTTTCTACATAAAGGCAGAATATGTACTTTGTTCAAGTTCTACTAAGGCGATCGGTTCATAAGGAAGCACCAACAAGGAAGCAAAGTGGATCGTCTGCTATAGGGTCTGTTGTAGCAAACTCTGCAATAGACATGTAGGTTGTTCGATCGTGGTCGACCAATTCACACGAATTCATCCTTTTTTGTGGGCTCATACTAGACGAATTCGTGTGAACCGCTCGATTACGATTGAGCAGACGATCCACTTCCTTAAGGAAGATAACCGTCAAAGATGATTCAGAGAGGACATCAACCACACATGTAGCTAAAATACGCTCATCAATCAGATAGTAAAGTTGGATGAGACCAATTATGCCAGACGATGATCGGGATCTCACGATCTCCGTAAAGGGTCATGAGAATGAGCATCTTCTTCTGAAGTTTTTGGACTCGACGTATTCTTCTATTCGGGATCAGTCTATGACGTGTACCTCGTTTTCTACAATGAAGGATGCATACAACAAGCTCAGACTGCGAGAACATATATATGATACTTCTTCATTATAAGTATATTAACCATATTTAACATTATTACAAGCTTAAACTTTCGTATATGAGAGTACTACATTGTGAGAATTAAGATTCTTTATTTCAAATACTGGTATATAGGCTCCATATACGTATGTCACGGAACGCGATCAGCCGATTCTCGGCACCGAGGAGACCCTCCCGTACGCATTCACGTACACGATGACTCTTTCGCAGTCGAAGTCTCGGGTGACTCCTTCGCCCGGTCGGACGATGACCGCATTCACTAAGCGATTCTCACTCTCGATGATCTGCTCAGCTCTCCACCCCGGGTATCCAACGAGCTCCGGCCAACGGTTCTTGCCTGTGGATCGAGATCAGAACCGGACCAGTTAGGGGGTTGAACGTACTTAGCGATGGGATTAAGGAATACTATAATTATAGAAGAACATACCTTGACACTCAGACATGGCTGACAACCCTTGTGATCGATCTTAATCAAGCAGCCTCTGTTGATGTGTGTATAGTACTTGCTTTGTTTCGAGAGATTGGTGGAGCTCTAAATTTATAAGATGAGATTCGGGATTCGTCGTTCAAAGTTGGCGGATTTGAAGGCTTACGACACCATTTCAACATCTATCTAAATTTGCCTTGACGTGTGGATGTTTTTCACGCAAGAACATAATAATCAATCTGTTGTACAAAATATACCTTGACGTGTACACGCATTTTTTCCCTTTTTTTAATAAAAAGTACATTTATCTTTAGCTGACAGTGTTGACGAGAAAAGTCTAGTTTGACAAATATGATAAAATAATAATAAACGGTGTTAATTATTAAGTTGGGAGAGAGAATACAAAATCGAATTCTCGTCGAAGGTTCACATTAGAAGTAATATGGAAGGCTTTCCGTCTGAAATTCTATAAATACGGATAGCACATGAACATGATTCATATGTTGTAGTTTAAACTCGAATTAAACATCTGAGAACATAAAAGATGTCGATCTGCAAAGGTACGTAAATGTTTATGCGCTAATCACTCTAATTTTAATATTTATTAAGAATTTTGCAATCGATTAGTACTCAACTTGATAACCGAGCAAGGCCTCATCGATTCTAGGTTTATCTCTCGTATATATAGGGAAGCAATCGTGGCCGGAGCTCGTCGGAGTCGACGCGAAGGTCGCAGAGTCAATCATCGAGAGGGAAAACCCCGCCGTCGATGCGATCATCGTCACGCCGAAGACACGGCTGGAAGAGAATTTCTCGTGCAGTAGGGTTTGGATATTTAAGGACGGTGGAGGGAAGGTCACGAAAGTGCCAACAGTAGGATGATTGCCAATCCATGTGTTATCTATGCTAATAACGATCCTAATGGCTTTTGATATGGTTTAGTGTCATCCTCTCATGTGGAGCATATAATTACTTAAATAAATAACTACAAGCAAAGATATATGTATGTATCCGTGTATAATTATTTAATAAATAAACTACAAGAAAAGATATTGGTATGTATTCGTGTATTTGTATAAAAGCTCTCAAATCTATGTGAACATTGACAAGACTTCCTGAAAATTCTCTGGTTGATTTTTTCCATAGTTAGACTTTATCTGTGGATGCAATTTCATAGTTTTTTAGAAAATAAGATCAAATAACATTTTGATCCCCATTGGTATGTAGAAAAGCCGAATAGTTTGTTAAATGCGGGAATTTTTAAGCCACGTGTGATAGAATGCGATAAAATATATATAATACTATATAATACCATATATTAAACATATATATAGGGGAAAATAGGGCTGCCCCCTAGGGACAACCAACATGGCTGCGTCTACCCAATTTTTCGCAAAAAAAATTATTTTTTTGGAAAAATATCACTGTATATTCATCCCTATAACCCTCCTATATGTCATTCGAATTTCGTCATAAATAGAGACTCCTATGACCTCCATCTATACATCATTTTTTAACGGTCGCAGGAATTTTTAAATCGACCATGTCTGGATGGAGGCCCTAGGAGCCTCTTTTTTTTGACAAAATTCGAATCACAAGGAGGGATATATGGATGAAAATAACGATATTTTTCAAAAAAAATGCCCAAAAATAGGATGGGATAGCCCTGAGGGCAGCCCCATCACCCCCAGATTATATATATATAAGTCGAATTTAGTTGAAATTGGTGGGATATCATGGTGATATATAGTGATTTAAATACCCCTAGATTTCAATTCAAAAACACAAAAAAATCAATGAAAAAACGGTCGGGTGCAGCTAGTTAGCTACACCCCCAGGTGCAGCTTCCCCTACCCCTATATATATATATATAGGGCTTATCCAGAGAGCACTGTGCCGATTTGAGAATTTTTAGGCATGCGTAATCATCTGTGTGATGATGATCATGTGGTTCTGCGTAAAATTGATTAGTTTCTAAATTTAGCGCTAAGAATGAATTGCCATAACCACCCACCGCATATAACTCGCAATTTAATTCCCTTTTTTGAGTTATAATTGAGTACTCATTAATTGCCCCATTATTTTTTCTAAAAATAACCATGAGAATCTCCTCCTTCCTCCGATGACAATCAAAATACGACTCACGTTGAGTTGCTGAAATAAATACAAAGTTATTTTTCGTAATACAAAGTTACTGATGCCATTGCAAACATTACTGAAATAAATACAATGTTACTTTTTATGTTGTTTTTTATTCTTAAAAAATTACTGTTACGTTTGTATAAGTTACTTGCTATTCGTAGTAACTATTGTCCATACAATAATTACTAAATAGATAAATTACTAATGTCCATACAACAATTACTAATTACAAATGTTGATATTACTGAACTCATTCTAATTCTTACTGATGATATAGTTACTTAGTACAATGTTACTTATCATGTATGTTTTTTATTCGTAAAAAATTACTGATAATGTTTGTATAAGTTACTTGCTATTTGTTGGGTGTTACTTGCCTTTCATTCATTCTTACTAATAACACTTGTACAAAGTTACTAATGTCAATACATCAATTACTGATTACAATTGTCCATATTACTGAACTCAACGAAATTATTACTGAAGTGTATTAACTATTTTGTATACAATAATTACTGAATAGATAAATTACTAATGTCCATACAACAATTACTAATTACAGATGTTCATATTACAGAACTCATTCTGATTGTTACTGATGATATAGTTACTTAGTACAATGCTACTTTTCATGTATGTTTTTTACTCGTAAAAAATTACTGATAACTTGTGTATAAGTTACTTGCTATTTGTTGGGTGTTACTTGTCTTTCAATCATTCTTACTAATAACACTTGTACAAAGTTACTAATGTCAATACATCAATTACTGATTACAATTGACCATATTACTGAACTCAATGAAATTATAACTGAAGTTGTAGTAACTATTGTCCATACAATTAATGAATAGATAAATTACTAATGTCTATACAACAATTACTAATTACAAATGTTCATATTACTGAACTCGTTCTGATTGTTACCGAAGAAATAGTTACTTAGTACTTCTGAATAATTGTTAGATAATTGAGTTGTAATATTACTGAATATATATATATATATATATATATATATATGATTTTTATCCAGAGGGCACTGTGCCCATTTGAGATAAAATGGGCCTCTAATTCTAGCCGTAAGATTTGTATCTCTCAATCCCTAAAAAATAGGAACCGTAACCAAAATGGAATTTCCTCTAATTGGAAATATTAAGCAATTCTATAATTAGTATACGTTTATGGAAACGTGTATTGAGAGTTCAACGAGAGGAGATTGATCTGGCATTTTTGGATCTACCGTTTTGCAAAGTGAGGCGATCAATCGTGGAAATAGAGGCGAACGTTTTTATCTATTGCAAGGTAATATATTTCGAGTAGATTTTTATTTTCGTATTTTGATTTGAATCTGATAGTATGTAGAAAGAATTAATTTTTTTGGACATTTTGATTTGAATCTGACTGTTTATAGACCAGATTTTGATTTTTTGTTATGTTTCTGGATCATGAGAAAGTGAGATTTGCAAAGATGAATTGCGATGTATGATTTCTCTTTTGATTTCAATTTCAAATGATATTGACTTGCGATTGGGTTTGTATCATGAAATCTCAAAAGGAATGATAATCAATGATTTGTATTTGGATATTGAGTTTTAATTTGAGAACGTTTAAAAAAATCATAAGGATACTGATATTGTATCAAAAGTTACTGGAGTAACTCATCAAATTACTTATGCTTTGCACCGAGTTACTTTTATAAATATAATTCTTATTTTTCATGGACATAATTTTATCTTTCATGATTAATGGTTCATATTAGGGATATTACTGACAATTCATTAGATGTTACTTGTTTATGAATTTATTCTTACTGAAATAGATAAAGATATTACTTAAATAAATGTATCGTCTTCCAACATAATATGTTACTGATGTAATTCTTAATTTTCATGTATATATATTTCTCTTACATAGTTATTGATTCATCTTACAAATGCTACTGACAAATTATTATTTCAGGTTTGCCAGATGTCTGGACACTTATGTTTCGTGGAAGAAAAAAACAAGAAGTGTTGATGATCATTGCATACTTATTGACTAAAGAAGCGAGAAGAACATATTTGACAATAATATTAAGAACAAATCATTCTGTAACTAATAAAAGAGGTCATTAACAAATACATTACTGAGTACATAATTGATGTGTAACTATAATTTCAGTAACTAATAACAATGAGTAAGTAACATGGACATGAGTCTTCAGTAATTGTGCGTATAGCTTCAGTAATATTACAACTCAATTATCTAACAATTATTCAGAAGTACTAAGTAACTATTTCTTCGGTAACAATCAGAACGAGTTCAGTAATATGAACATTTGTAATTAGTAATTGTTGTATAGACATTAGTAATTTATCTATTCATTAATTATTGTATGGACAATAGTTAGTACAACTTCAGTTATAATTTCATTGAGTTCAGTAATATGGTCAATTGTAATCAGTAATTGATGTATTGACATTAGTAACTTTGTACAAGTGTTATTAGTAAGAATGATTGAAAGACAAGTAATACCCAACAAATAGCAAGTAACTTATACACAAGTTATCAGTAATTTTTTACGAGTAAAAAACATACATGAAAAGTAGCATTGTACTAAGTAACTATATCATCAGTAACAATCAGAATGAGTTCTGTAATATGAACATTTGTAATTAGTAATTGTTGTATGGACATTAGTAATTTATCTATTCAGTAATTATTGTATACAAAATAGTTAATACACTGCAGTAATAATTTCGTTGAGTTCAGTAATATGGACAATTGTAATCAGTAATTGATGTATTGACATTAGTAACTTTGTACAAGTGTTATTAGTAAGAATGAATGAAAGGCAAGTAACACCCAACATTATCAGTAATTTTTTACGAATAAAAAACATACATGATAAGTAACATTGTACTAAGTAACTATATTATCAGTAAGAATCAGAATGAGTTCAGTAATATCAACATTTGTGATTAGTAATTGTTTTATGGACATTAGTAATTTATCTATTTAGTAATTATTGTATGGACAATAGTTACTACGAATAGCAAGTAACTTATACAAACGTAACAGTAATTTTTTAAGAATAAAAAACAACATAAAAAGTAACATTGTATTTATTTCAGTAATGTTTGCAATGGCATCAGTAACTTTGTATTACGAAAAATAACTTTGTATTTATTTCAGCAACTCAACGTGAGTCGTATTTTGATTGTCATCGGTGGAAGGAGGAGATTCTCATGGTTATTTTTAGAAAAAACAATGCGGCAATTAATGAGTACTCAATTATAACTCAAAAAAGGGAATTAAATTGCGAGTTATATGCGGTGGGTGGTTATGGCAATTCATTCTTAGCGCTAAATTTAGAAACTAATCAATTTTACGCAGAACCACATGATCATCATCACACGGATGATTACGCGTGCCTAAAAATTCTCAAATCGGCACAGTGCTCTCTGGATAAGCCCTATATATATATATATATATATATATATATATATATATATATATATATATATATATATATAAGTGTGTGTGTGTAAATTTTGGTTGAGAGCAGGAGGACAAGCCACCTCCCTTCCCTTGTCACTAACAAAAGGTGAGAGTCCGGGTAATTTGTCCTCAAGTCAAATTTCCCCATTTATCGAATCCAACCAAAACAATGAATATCCCCCACTTGGAGTACTTTATATGAATGAGGCTTTCTCTAACTTTTTCTAGCATTTGGATTTGACCTACTATGCATGATTCGATCACCCACTCCATACTTTTCAAGATTTTAAAAATTGAAGCAGCCTTTGAACCATTCAACAATCTTTTTATTCTAATCTGATGTGATTGGTAGTTCGTATCAGTCGGATCGATTGTGATTTTAGCAGGACATCAGCATTCGTATTAATTGAGAAGGGTTAGGATGAAGCAAGCTTAATTTACTGATCAAACTGATCTAATCAGTTTTCTTAATCGATTTTCAGAAAATCGGATATACATACTAAATGTGCATATGTATGTATGCAATAAACTTATTAGTCATTCAATAGAAGAGTAAGTAAGGACGCGAAAGGATGCGATTGATTGCATGATATCAAGGTATTATCGTACGCTCATCAAACTCCCTCCCTCTTCTGCTCCTACGCTTCCTTCTTTCTTCTCAAAAAAAAGATCAACACTTTAATATTTGGGTTAACTCTTCAAGTCTGATTGACCTCCGTGCAAACGACACCGCATTCACATGGCATGCTTCCTCGATGTTTGGATCTTGGTCGATGCATGACAGATCATAGTTTTGTACAGTTATTTCATATAAATAGTAATAGGATACTACCAAAAATCTTCTCAAATCATAATCATATTCTTTAAGGAGGTCAATTTGAGAAGCAAAATCTAATTCTTAGGATCGAAACTTTTTGGTTATCAAAAGTTCCCTTTTGCAAATTGATGAAGACCCCTCTATTTTGTTATTAGGTTACCTCAAGGTAATTCGATTTACCTCGCTAAAATTGTTTAAAACATATGCCATAATACTTGTGAAACAACTCAAACTCAATTCTACCGGAGATGATTTCCCGTTTTATACGAGTCCACTCAATGATATTTACCATAAACATCTATCGTTACAGAAATTGAAAGAGGGAACCAAGTTTACATAATTAACAACAAAAGGTGCACCATGCACTACATGTTAAAAAATGGGCATAATGCTCGTATTGGGTAAAGGTTCAACAACAACAAAGCCTTTTCCTACAATTAAGTAGATAGGGTAAAGGTTAAATAATAAAAAATATTCTAATGGAAAAAATTAACACTAAAAATTTCAAGAACAACCACCAGAATCTAAGACATAGATTAATTAAGAAAAATTAATTCTGAAATGAAAGACAATGATCATCAACTCATATGTTACACACCTGACTTTCTTGATTTATAAACATTGTATGAAGATAGGATACATGAATAGAGTGTGCATGATAGGTGAGAGTTTTCATACGTGTAGGATATGGGAAGGGTTCGGACCCTCTTTGGGTCGGGCCTGTGGATCGGGTCCGAGCCCGACCCAAAATAATTTCGGGCCTAAAAATTAGGCACAAGCCCGGCCCAATGTTTGGGCTTGGGCCAGGCCGGGCTTTTTGGGACGAACTTCGGGGGCCAGACGGGCCCATCCCAATGCTTATCCCTACCCCAAACCCATTCCCACCAAGTAACCAAACAATCCCTGCTCATTTGGTTGCGGGGGGATTCACATGGGGTTATCCCAACCCACTCCATCCCAGTAACCAAACGAGCCATAGGATTAGATTACCCCGTCCATATGTGGGCTTTGAAGATTAAAAGGTTAAGACTTCTCATTAAGGGTGGTGTCGAGACTCAATTCTAGTAATTTGTGAGCAAAATATCACTCCGAGAAAGGGAAATTATGAACCGGGAATCGAGGATTGACTATGGAAATCACTTGTGCTGTTAGATTTATTTCTGAATTGAACCAAAAATTAGAAACTTTAAAATGACGAATTCCTGACGTGGAATCAAAGGACTAAATTGTGTTACGAAACTCCAATACACGCTTTCGTTAGATCATTGCGTCTTCCAAGGCCTATAGAAAATACATTAATGGTTTATGGTATTGTTTCGAAGATTCATGACTTAGGCAGTATAATTCTATGATTCTTTATTCATCACTAGTAAAAAAACGGTACATTAGCTGAGCAACAAGGCCCATGGTATATTCACCTGAGGTAAAATGTTACTGGCCACGATACAATATCGTGGTTTTATTGTATTGGCTACACTAATTTCCATAGTCATTATAATCAGGCCATGATACGTTTATGATGACATGCCTGGGCAACTCGGGTTAAGTAAGTAATCAAAGGTCATTGCGACCCGAATCACCTGAACGGTCAATCAAGAAAAATCAAGACCACAATTAGGACAATCACATGCACAAAATCCAATGTAAGTGGTCTCCTCTATTTATTTACACTACAACAAAATTGAGCTATAGTGACGGTTTTGAAAAAATCCGTCACTAAATTAGCCGTTGTTAAATATATAATGACGATATTATTCGTTGGAAAATGAGTTTTCGTACTCAAAATTAGTAACGAATATCATAGATGTCTTTATATCATTAGCAACGGTCCACATAACGACGCTTATCCGTTGCTATTTTTATAATATCAAATAATCGTCGCTATTTTTTTAGTTCAAAATTTAGCGACGATTAGCTAAAATTATGAAAAATAGCAACGGATAAGCGTCGTTATGTGGACCGTTGCTAATGATATAACGACATATATGATATTCGTTGCTAATTTTGAGTACGAAAACTCATTTTGCAACGAATAATATCGTCATTATATATTTAACAACGGCTAATTTAATGACGGATTTTTTCAAAACCGTCACTATAGCTCATTTTTTTGTAGTGTTAACATGGTGTAGCAGTCAGGGTTGAACACAAGGAGCATATAAATGTACGAAGTAGTCGAGACCAACATAATAAATAGGGGTGTGCACGGTTTTCGGGTTGGACGGGTACCGACCCGATCCACAAGAGTTGATCCTAAAACCATTTATATCCATCTTCCCATCACGGATCGGATAACCAACGTGAATTGACCCATAAATTTTGAGGCACCAACCAATTATTATCGGGTACCCACGGGGCAACCCCGTGATTACCCTGGAAATCTGGAATTTGCCATCTCACGATATGCTACATTGCTACCTTTCTGAGTTCTAACCTTCTCCGCTCCAGTCGAAGCTCGACCTTCGAAACACTAGTTTTTCCCTCCCGCCTCCACCTCCACTAGTCAGGTCCAGCACCACCGAACCCTCACCGCCGTCTTGCCCGCTTTTCCATCCCCTCGTCCCCTCAACCGCCATTGATCCCTCGTTGCCGCCCCCGTGATCCTCCATTCCCTCGACACCTCCTCCGTCGTCTCCTCCACACAGTAAGTTGGAATCTTGGAATTGAGATTTTTGTGGATTATACTTTGTGTGATGCCATCCTTTTTTATTTTATATCTTTTTTCTCTTGTTATGCTGGAAATCTAATTTTAAGATGGGTCACGATTAAAAGTATGTTCAGATATAGGTATATACGACTCACAATTTTCGAAGGTTTGGCAATGTAGCTAGAAATTTCGGGATGCTTCTGTTGAGACTGTTATTATATAAATCACAACAAATCAATATGATATACGTACCTGTTAGACATATTTTGATTTGAAGCACATACTATATTCATAGTATATACATATGCTTGTTATTGAAGAAACTCACATAGTTTCCAGAGCATCAAGTTCATTAAAATCAGGAAGACTTCCTTGAATGTTGTAGTCATCGAGAGATCTGAGAGGTATAAACCAAGTGTAATCAAAATTTATGTGAAAATACAAGTCACCAATTATATGGATGATATAATAATTCAACTAAGGAAGAGTCGTTACAGGGATGTGATGCAGGGAGAGTTGTTGGAGTTGCAACCAACCCATTAACAGTTGTAGTCTGATGGGAGGCTTGGATCGCCGGTCCAATTCTGGAGAACCGTGAACCAACCTTGCAATCTTGACAAGGCATTCACTAACCAAAGTGGTACACCAAATAATAAACCCTTTATTTTACGTAAACATTATTATGCAACCAGATTATAAGTACAGAACATAGTGTACTTACTGTCATGGAAATCGGTCGATGCAAGCTAGAACTCGACAGCCTGGAGTACTTCAAATCCACTGATAATCGGAGGGAGATCCGAGTCTTTGGTTCTAGAGTGAAACTTGTGTTTATGTGGTTTATAGCTTAACAATGGTGAATTCCAAAACTCCATTTGGAGTGACATAAGCCAATATAGTTTAGTTTAAGATATGAAAAATAAGCGTGGCAAATCAAAATTACAGCTAAGAGATATAAGAGAATCAACACCGGCAGCATCTAACAGAAAGAGTAGTGTGCTTAGATTTAAGGTAGATGATGTCAAAATTTACATTTCAGTCTTCAACCTATTTTATTTTCACCAGATTTCATGCTTCATAATCAACTCCATGCTTTACAGGAGGGATCTCTAATGAATGGAGTTGCAGGTACTTGCAAAACCATCACTGTGAAGATATAAATGCTTAAAGGGAATTCACAGAGCATGGTTTCTAATCTTCTTTCCTTGATTTTATAAAAGTATCATCAATTAACTTAAGACATCCTTCATCTAAAAAAATGATCAATAACATTGTCCTCTTTGTTGTAGATTGAACTTCATATTTTTTAAATATACGTGCTAACTAAGTTTTGATATTAGATGTCAAGCATGGATGATACTATGGACTCGAGTTTAGAAGCTCGATCCATAGGACTTGGTCAAGGACATGCACTTCAAAGTGAGATTCCCAACTTGGAGAAGCCTCCCCACCCTGCTATGCTAAGCCTTCAAAAAAAATTAGTGGAAGCTCATCTTCACGAAAGCCATCATGGGTATGGAAACCTTTCAATGTTGATGTTTGTGAAGATCAGAACGAAAGACGGGGAATTTGTAGGTATTGTGGAGATCTTCTCAAACGCCCACCTTCTCATGGTACTAGTAGCTTGAATAACCATCTATTGAGATGCGAAAAGTTTGTAGGAAATGAGAAAGCTTATAAGATGAAGTTGGTACAACGTAAATCTATGCAAAATATTGGGGTTGCTCCATTTCATTCACCTAAGTCTTATAGGTTTTATCACAAGGAATGTCGAAATGCTCTTATAAGAATGATCATTGTTGATTAGATGCCATTTAGGAGCGTAGAACGTGAGGGATTCTGTCATTTTTGCAATGTTGCAATACCTCAGTTTAACATGCCTTCTCATTTTACTGTCTCTCAGGAGTCTTTTGACGAGTATGTAAAAGAAAAGATGAACATCAAGAACTCTTTTGCAAAGCTCACTTCAAGGATTTCTCGTACAACAAACACATGGACATCGTGTCAGAATTTATGTTACATGTTTCTCACGGCTCACTTCATTGATATTGATTGGATTTTACACAAGAAAATAATAAAATTTTTTCCAATATCCGGTCATTCAGTTGAAGTCATTGGTAAAGCTGTAGAGAATTGCTTGCTTGATTGGGGCATAGAGAGAGTAATGACTATAACTTTTGATAATGCAAGCTCCAATGACGTAGGCCTTCAGTATTTGAAGAAAAGGCTTAATAACTGGAAGGGTACAATTCTTGGTGGTGAATACCTACACTTGAGATGTGCGGTGCATATTCTAAATCTTGTTGCGAGAGAAGGCTTAATATATATGGATGATTTCATTTTTAGAATTCGACCGGCCATGAAATATGTAAAGTCATCTCCTAATCGGGAACAAAAATTTAAATCATGCATAGAGAAGGAGAAGATACTATCAAGGAGACTTTTATGCTTGGATGTGGAGACCAGGTGGAATTCTACGTACTTGATGTTAGAGTCTGCAATTAAGTTTGAGAAAGCATTTGATTTATTGGAGATTGTGGATGCCAAGTACGTGAATGATCTTGCATCTACAAGAAATAAACGTTTGCCACTGAGTTATGATTGGGAGCATGCTCGCATACTATTACCATTTTTGAAATTTTTTTATGATGCTACTTTGAAATTGTCCGGTTCTAAATATGTAACTGGAAATGAATACATGCAAGTGATGCTTGGCATTGGTATAATCTTTTCTCGGAGATGTATAAGTGGTGATCCACAAACTCATTTGATGGCTTCCAAGATGAAGGCTAAATATGATAAATATTGGGCAAAAGTTGATAACATAAACATAATGTTATTTCTAGCCATTATTATAGATCCACGATACAAGTTAGCCTTTCTCAATTGGATGATTGATCAATCATATGATTGTGAGAAAGCTACAATTTTGAAGGAAAAGGTGTTATTTATTCTGTCTTCAATGTATGATGCGTATTCCTCCATTGTGCCATTCTCAAATGTACAATCTTCCACTTTGATGCATGAAGTGAGCGAAAAAATTGATGATGTGCAAGACATTGAAGACTTTATGATAAGGTTGTATGATCAACAATACACAAGTCAGGGGGTGGAAAGTAAAAGCGAATTAGACAAATATTTGGGAGAAGATTGTTAGGATCGCAATAACAAGAATTTCGAGATACTAATTTGGTGGAGATCAAATTCTTCCAAATTTTTTATCTTATCCGCAGTGGCACGTGATTTGTTGGTAATGCCTACTTCAACAGTAGTGTCTAAGTCAGCTTTTAATACCGATGGTCGTATGCTTGATTCATTTCGTAGCTCTCTCTCTCCCCCCAAAATGGTTGAAGCTCCTATTTGTGGACAAGATTGGTTCAAGAATCTAGTAGTCCATTTCTTGGTGAGGAAACTCCGGAAGAGCGTGAAGTGATGGGGACAAGTAAGTTATTTTTATTTATATGTATTCTTTGATAACATTTTAGTTTATTTCATCATAATAAATTGTAACTTACATTTTAATGATATGTAAGAGAAAGAAGCACAAATGAGGAGAATATTTCTACAAATATTGGTCATACCACTTCGGATTATTGTTGACAAAATATTGCTTTTTCTAAGAACGTAAGTACTGCTTAAGTAAAACTATCATTTTTTTCCTTTTTAATTTTTCCTTCTTCTTTTTTCTTTTTCTTCTTATTATTTTTTGGAAGGGTAAAGATGGGTGTTTTAATCCATAAGCACATCTGCTTCATATGCTTTCACGAAGACACTTGCTGAGAGACTAAAAATTAGAGTATTCCTATCAGTTGTAGGAGATATACAATAATTAGTTTGAGTAAAAAAATACAGTAATTAGTTCTCAGGAAATGTTTCATATAGGTAAAAATTGAACCTTCATCTATTGCATGAGACCTGCTATACTATCACTAAAAGATCATATTAAAGAATTTTGGCATCCGTGTATTCCCCTTCTCATCGACATGGTTCTTAGTGATTTTATGGTGATGTCATGAACTATTTGCATCGTTGCTTGTTTTTTGGATTGTGAGTGTTGTAACTTATGCTTCATTACTCGTCTCCTATGGTACCGGGACAATTGCAGAAGGGATAGCTCAAGGGATATGATATTGACATTTCTTATGTATGCACAAGTTCTTGAAGTATAATATATGCTCTAGAGATTATTTTTTCATTTGAAGGCGAAAATCAACTCGCCACAATATCTGTGTGCATGAAAATTTCGGTATATCAGTTCATATATATATATATATATATATATATATAAGTGACAAGATTTTGCTTATTTTTGTTTTGTAGGATGATGTCAGATCAGAAATTCAGTTGATAAATACGACGTTGTGTGTAATGGATCCATTGTTTTCTTTGTAGGTCGAAGGCATCCAGTTTCCACGAAGGCAACATACTACTGAAGATCCAATCAAAGATCTGTGAATGTAAAAGCTAGTCTTGGTTTCTTATCTCATTATCTGTACGGGAAGGTCGATCCCTGGAGTTGTTAGAGAGCCTTTGTAGTTCCTATATTCATCATGAATTTTTTGTTATGGACGTTGTAGAATTCTCCCAGCTGAAGAAATCGGTGAATGGTTAGAATAAATTAGAGTTTGAATGGTGTTTAATTTATGTAGAAGACCTGTTAGAATTTATACGAAAGACTTGATCCAACATTTAGATGCATTTGGATATCTTTCAGGTATATAATTTTTGAAGCGCGTATTCCTTTTAATGGTTAAGTGTAGAAGCCACTACCAGGCCCACCATTGATGGCAATTTCGTGTATTTAGAAATTAGAATAACGAACACACTAGGTTCTGCATGGGAGCTCTAATATCCACCATACTGGTTCTATTGTTTTTTTACTGTACACCTTAGATCAGATCACAATGATGTTGTATGAGTTTCTTTTGTAAGTTCTTAACATGAGAGTATGTAGATCTTTTACCTAGTTTTGTTTATTATGTGGGTTACTAGACTGGAAGTCCATAAAAATTCAAATTGAAGATCCGCGCCCATGGGTAACCAAAATCTATTCTAATAATTTGGGTACCTGTAAGCGCCCATGGGTAACCAAAATCTATTCTAATAATTTGGGTACCTGTAAGTACGATTACCCATTGGAATGGGTGGGTCAATCCGTTGATATGGTAATGACAGGTTGGGACGAATCATGGTTGAATGAGTCGGGTAATCGTCCCATGCACACCCCTAACAATAAATACAATTTTTATTTAATTTTGATTTTTGTAAATTTTATATTTTTCAAAATGGAAAACAAACACTTAAAAGCCTAAGCACAAGGAAGCCTTCACAATTTTTATTTAGACTAAAAATATACATAATTCAGAAATAAAAATATTTTTATGTTTCCAAATATGTAGATATTTTTTGTGATTTTATGGTATTTTTCTGATTTTTATATAATTTTATAAAAATGAAATAAGCACAAAACAACAAGGCAATGTACAACCTGGACTAGAGGGTGAATTTAAAATATCAAAAGTGCCCATATATCTTGGTCATGATTTTTATGATAAAGTAGATAAAAATACCTAGCTACATCAATTGAAATCTCATTTTTTTACTTTTTGTAAAATTTTTAATAACTTTTATAAGTTTTTTAGTATTTTGTGATTTTTAGGATTTTTATAAAAGATATGCCACAAAAATTGTATTGGAGTGAAAACAAACTAAAACAAGCATATAAGAATTTTTTGCAATTTTTAGACCATTTTTTATATTTTTGGTATTTTATAAAATAGACATGCACGTTTTTAAGGATTTTTTATTTTTAGCAAATATTAAATAAAATTAAATCAAGTCACAAAAATTACCTTAAATATTACACATTAGCAGGAGCTAATGATAATTTTTTTTTGGAATTTTTGGAGTTGGATTAATAATTATTTGATTAAAAATGAGGGACACAGGTTGTAGGGACCTATTTGAAATTATCCTAAAGTTTTCAGGTCAAACAATAATGTATACAAAAAGTGTTACGACCTGCTTTGCTAGCCGAGACGAGCGTGGCAAGTTTTCCCTTATTATTCCTTATCTTAATTAAAATCTCCATAAAAATTTCGACAGCAATCCCTCTATAATTCGGAACTCTCCCAAAGTATACATCTGTACCTGAAACATGATCTTTCATACAACCGCCACAATATCAACTAGAATACATCATCATAAGTGCCAATCAAAATCATATCTCACATCCACAAATGTAATACCCAAGTATCATAACCATCTCATATGTATACAAAATAAAAATTCACTCCACTGTCTCAGATGATTCACGTTCTCTTTTCTCTGCCAAAAAAATCCCATTCATTTAATCATATATAACATTACCTGGATGATCCAAAAATTTTCACCAAAGGGTCAAAAATGCTATGATGGCAACAAGCTCCAACTAGGTTAGTGACGTCCCCAAGCCTCCTATGATTCCTGTTTTGCTATGTCTGTAATATAATAAGAAATAGAGTGATGAGTCTAAACCCGAATAAAGAGTTTAAACCTAGTGAATGGCCCAAACGTTAAAATGAAAGTAAGATATTTTCACATAAACAAAACAACGTGAATGCACCAGAAACTCACAACTTAATTATAAATTTCAGAACGCTAAACATACAAAATTACTAAATGACAACCTAAAATAAAATTAATACGCTTACATAAAGGAATGTAATAAGCAAAAATTCATTTTCCCAAAAGAATAACATATTTTCAGTTCACATGAGCATAAATATGCACCACTATTCTGATATAATCTTACTAAGTCCATGAACCATACTGCTAGGGAGATGTTACTCTATAACCTAAATATTAATGTAACACCCATATAACTCCTACTTGGAAACCATTCACTCTCCCTTTTGCAATTTTTTTCTTCCGAATGGGAGTAGTACTTGACATTTCTTGTTATTATATAATATCTTTTAATACCATTAAAGATTTACTAAATTCTTAACAATTTATTGTACATTCTTAATTTGGAATAGAATATTACAACCCTCCTCTACTTAAAAGAATTTCGTCCTTGAAATTTACATACATATCTCTGAGAGGAGATGTGGATATTGAGATCTCTTTTCATCCTCTCTTTCTGTTGCTTCCTCTATAACATGACTTTTCCATAATACTTTGATGAGCCGAATCTCCTTGTTTCATAGTTCTTGAACGTTACGGTCTAATATTTGCATGGGCTTTTCTTCATATGATAGGTCTTCTTTCAGTTCTACTTGTTGGGGCTCTATAACATGTGAGGGATTTGGAATATATTTTCTAAGTGTAGAGACATGAAAACCGTTATGAATCCATGCCAAGTCTGGTGGGAGCAATAAACGATATGCCACTTGACCGAGTCTTTGAATGATCTCATAAGGTCCAATATATCTTGGGGCGAGCTTTCCTTTCTTGTCAAATCTCAGAAGACCCTTCCAATGCGAAACACCCAAAAATACTTGATCAACAACTACAAATTCTAGATATCTCGTTTATCCGTGTAGTTTTTCTGCCGGCTTTGTGATGCTTTTAAATGTCTTTTGATTTCTTCTATTTTCTCACTGGTAGTTTGGATCAATTTTGGATCGAGTAGCTTTTGTACTCTCACTTCAGTCCAACACACATGCATTCTGCACATTCTGCATATAAGGCTTCATATGGAGCCATGTGGATACTAGCATGATAGCTATTATAATAGGCAAATTCTAAGTGATAAGTGATCATCCCAACTGCCTTTGAAACTCAAGGCACAAGCATGAATCATATCTTTTAATGATTGAATAGTCCGCTTTGATTGGCCATCTGTTTGTGGGTGAAATGTAGTGCTAAAGTTCAATTTGGTACCGAGTGCTTTTTGCAAACTTGACCAAAGTTTAGAAGTGAATCTGGGATCTCTGTCTGAAGTTATAGTAACAGGTGCTCCATGCAAACGGACTATTTCACCAACAAATAGTTTGCCTAACTTTTCAAGAGTATACTTCCCATTAACCTCAATAAAGTGGGCAGACTTTTTTAATCTATCAATAATGACCCATATGTCATCACGATTTCTTGAGCTGTGAGGAAGTCGCGTGACGAAATCCATGGTAATATGTTGTCATTTCCATTCAGGAATCGAAAGAGGTTGTGGCATACCTGGTGGTCTTAAGCGTTCTGGTTTAACTTGTTGGCATATTGCACATTTAGCAACATAATCCATTATTTGCCTTTTCATTCTCTGCCACCAATAAACAACCTTCAATGTTCTATACATTTTAATGCTTGCAGGATTGAAAAACGAAAAGACGGGAGTCGCTAAATAATGGTCTGACAACGCAGGCTCACTGTCGCTGAGGCGACTACTCCAATCCTTACATTGATCAACAATTAATCCATTATTATACCCTACTAAGAATGTATAGTGGCAAGCAAGCAGGGGTCTAACACAGGAAGCAAGGGAATAAAGCATACTAGATAAAAGTCAAGTACCCTATGTCTTGTGAATCACTTAGCCAAATTGAACTTTTTGTGGGTTTTAATTTTATAATTTTTATTTCATTTTTTTGTTTTAATATTTTTGTATTTTTATTTTTAATTTATTGATTTTGTATTTTTTATATATTTTGTATTTTTATATTTCCTTTTTCCTTTAATAAGGAGGTAGAGCGATATAGGATATATGTGCACAAGAGAGATAAGATAGGGTTATATAAAGACAAAAATACTCCAAAATTTAGGAAATAAAATATTTTTGTACTTTTTATATTTTTCTAATGTTTTTAAAATTTTTCTAGATTTTTCTTAATTTTTTAGTATTTTAAAGTCAAAAATACTGAAAACAGTGAATACAATGCAAATCCAAAATTAAAATGAGGGTGAAAAATATCAAATATAGTCCAAAATTCCTCAAATTAATTTTACGGTAAACATGATTAAACAGAGAAAATTCAGAGACAAAAATTATATTTTTAGGAATTTTATGGGATTTTAAAGATTTTTACAAAGATTTCGGGGGTTTTTTAATTTTTAGGAGTTTTCTTTTGTATTTTTTATGATTTTTGGTCTGGAGTTAAAACATATAGAAAAACACAAAATATATTTTTTTGGAATTTTTCAAAATCTTTTTATAACTTTTACGTATTTTCAAATGCAAGTAAAGCTAAAAAATGATTGTTTTTGAATTTTTAAAATATTAAAATGCAATAAGAATATAAAATAAAAATATAACGTGGAAGCACAATGCAATAGAAATGTATGCCTATTTTTTAATGATTTTTCGAATTTTATAGATTCATGAAATACTACTAGCAAGGGAATATATGTAAATATCCAACTATCCCGGGCCAAAGTGCAATTTTTCACAAAATATATAAATAATTAACATAGTTCTAGGACCAATCATAAATAGCCAAAAACCCAGAGGTATGCGTGCAAATATTCCCTACCTCACGTGTGTACGCACGCTCCTAGCAAGGACCTAGAAGCAATTAACAAAAATCTGAGGTTATTTCTATGAAATATCCAAAGATAATACACGTGATGAAATTTTTCCTGGACTAAAACAAAATAACAAAACAGAAAGGGAGTCCACTGCAAAATACCCACCCCCTCACGCGCACGTGCACGTGAGGTGACGTAACCGAGGACCTAGATGCAAATACGAAAAGTTCGGGGGTTTAAGTACAATTATTACAAAAATTTAAAACTGTAAATGAAAGTTTTAGGGGTAAATATGAAATACAAAAAATGGAGAGGGTATTAGGCAAAATTACCCCGCCTGAGCGCATCCAACGGCTAGCGTCTTTCACTTAAACACGTGTCGCACTCTCAACGGTTGATGCCCCTTCGCGATCGGGACGACTGCGATTAGATGATAGAGAAGCGATCAACGGTGCAGGCGAAGCAGATCGGACGGCGGCTGGAAGACCTGGGCGCATGTTCTTGATCCAACGGATGGGGGAGCCCTTCGATGAACTAGAAAGAACTAGCGAGGTGCGAGCTTCCCCAGCACCGCTCGTCTTCCTTCGTTGCTCGATGAAGCTGCAAAAAGGTCCAAGGCATTCCTGCAGGGTCTCTCTAGATGCTGGAAGCAACCGAAGGGGACGAGGTGGTCTAGCGCGCTCGTACAGAGGTGGCGGAGCTATGGGGCTGAAGGGTCTCCGGTGAGCGCTAAAAATCGCTCCAGTCGATGTGGTGTCCTTTGTACCTGCAAGGAAGAGTTACAAGGGCCACGTTCAAGCTGTCGCGACCCTCTAGAGGGTAAAATGAGCGATTGGCAACGTGGGGTCTTGCATCGTCGGTCGGCTAAACTCGACGCACAGCCAACGACGAAATCTGAAGGTTCTTCGATAATTGAGCGGGAGATAATGAATGGGGAAACGTAGAGGAGATCCACAACTATCCTAAGGGCTATAGAGAATACAGAACAAGGGGGAAAAGCCTCACCAAGGCGGCGAGGGGATACGCGTCCATTCGACACCGCCTGGTCCTCCCAAGACGCACGTCTAGTTCCTGCTGTCACCAGTAAGGAGGCTCGGGTGTTAGATCTGGGGTTTAGGGGTGGAAGAGCGATCAAGGAGGCAAAGGAGGTCGGGGGTCCTTTTTGAATGGTTGACAAAGTGGCAGACTGAACGAGGCGAATCAAGCAGATCAGCGATGCAATCCCCAAGGAAAGCCACGGGCGTGTATCGTGGATTATCGAGGAGCAAAAGTGCAGAAGGGTTCATCACGAGAGGATGCAAGATTCATCCTCGAAAAATCTGTAAAAACGGGTCAAAACCTGTTCTGACACAAGGCCAGACCTCGGTCAGAGAGTTGACTGTGGTCAACCAGGGAAAGAACCTGGTTGGTCCACGTGGACCAACCAGAAAAATCCCTGGAAAAAAGATTTTTAAATTCATTCTAAAATAGCAAATGATTTAATTAATTCTAGATTATTAAAGAAAAAATCTTTATTAATTTATAAAGTATTTTATGGTGATTTTTATTTATTTTTTCGAGGTGTGGAATTATAAGTTACCTTTTAAGGACAGTATAGATATACATATCTATATATTTTAATGTTCTATTTTTATTTTGTATATTTAATTTTATTAATTTTATTTATTTATTTTATAATTTTATAAATTAATTTTATGGACTTTAATATGTTTTTATTTTATTTTTCATATGTATTTTATACAATTAAATAAGTAGAAGTAGTATTTATATAGGTATAAGTATAGGTAATTCATTTATGTATTGTATTCGATTATTTTGTTTTTATGTTTTCTTTATGCTTTTATTCCTGTTTTAATATATACATATATTATAAATAATATTTACAAAATTGTAAAAAAATATAAAAATAATGAATAATAAATAAAATGAATATTTTAATCTGTACAAGTATACAAAAGGGGTCCAAAACTCAACTTTCAAACCACAGCTCTGCAAAATACGAAACCACCTTCATTAAATAGCTTATTGAAAATTATATACAATTAAATTTGATTTTTTATTTGAGAGATACAGGTCTGGGAAGTTGGGATTCTGGAAACTTATTCAGATCATAACTTTTTACTTGTACATTATTTTTGTATGAAATAAATTTTTTATTTTTCTATATTTAACTATCTACAACTTTCATGTTCAAAATTTCTTTGTTTGGGATATAAAAAGTGGAACTAAAAATAGGTCTCAAAATGAATAAAGAATGAATTAAATAAAGGGGTATTTTTATTGTATTTTGGCCCTTATCTTCCCCTACTTTATTCCTTGTCGACCTATTCATCGAGATGCCTAGGTCTCGGGGTTTCGGGTCATAAAATATTTACAATATTTTATTCTTTTTCTTTTCTTTTCTTTATTCTATAATTTTTTCTTTAAAAACCGTATTTTATACACTATTTACACAATGATGCATGGATGATAAAAAGCCTAAATTAAGCCTATTTACATGCATTAACTAGGTTAAGGCCAAAATGATAGAATAAAGATGATGAAACGGAGATTCATCAAGGATGCATGACATATAAGGAATTATGTGCTTCTTCCAAAATTTTTCTTTTTATTTCCAAAGAATCCGGAACACATAGACATTGTTTCAAACGCAAGATCCCTTGCTCATCCAAACTATATTTTGCGTTGTCTTCGATCTTGTCTTTTTCTATCATTTCCAAATTTTTTGTGTCATGCTCTTGAGCAGCTTAAATCTCATTATAGAGTGCCAACATTATTTGCAGGTTTGCTAAAAGTTCTCTGCAATCATCGATAGCCAACTTTGTCCTAAATGACTTTAATTGTTTCAATTTACTTTCATTCCTCGTATATTTCAGTCTTCCACTGGACTTTCGGCTTAATGCTTCTACAACTACATTTACTTTTCCTAAGGGGTAGTCAATCATACAATCATAATCTTTGATTAACTCTAACCATCTTCTTTGTCTAATGTTTAATTCCTTCTGTGTAAAAATATACTTTAAACTCTTCTGATCCGTAAAAATCCAGAAGGTTTCTCCATATAAATAATGTCTCCAAATTTTAAGAGCAAACACAATTGCTGCTAGCTCTGAATCATGCGTGGGACAGTTCACTTCATGCCTTTTAAGCTGCCTAGAAGCATAGGAAATGACTTTGCCATGCTGCATAAGAACACATCATAACCCTTGGTGCGACACATAACTATATACACATATCCTCCGCGACTAGATGGGAGGCTAAGAAGTGGGGCTGAAGTCAAATGACTTTTAAGTTCTTGAAAACTCTTTTCACGGTCATTGTTCCATGCAAATTTCACATTTTCTGGGTTAATTTTGTTAGCGGAGATGCAATAATCGAAAAGTTCTCAATGAACCTGCAATAATATCTTGCTAATTCAAGAAAACTCCAAATTTCCGTTAAAAACTTGTTGGACACTCCCAATTTATGACAGCTTCAACTTTAGCAGGGTCTATCGAGATACCATCCCCTGAAATGATATATCCAACAAAATTTACCTTATGCAACCAAAAGTCACATTTACTTAATTTGACATATAATTTATTTTCCTTCAAGGTATTCAACACAATCCTTAAGTGCTCCTTGTGATCTTCTTCAGTTTTGGAATATACTAGGACATCATCAATGAATACAATCACAAATTTGTCTAAATAAGAGTGAAGGACACGATTCATTAAGTGCATAAAAGCAGCTAGCGCATTTGTTAATCCAAATGGCATTACTATGAATTCAGTGTTCATAACGTGTACGAAAACTTGTTTTGGCAATGTCAGTCTCCTTGATTTTCAATTGGTGATATACTGATCTCAAATCAATCTTGGAGAAAATAGAAGACCCTTGTAAATGATCAAATAAATCATCTATGCAAGGCAACAGATAATTATTTTGTACTTCCACCTTATTTAGCCTTCGGTAATCAATGCAAAGTTTGAGAGTTCCATCTTTCTTCTTAAAAAAAGAACAGGTGCTCCCCATGGAGATATACTAGCTTGAATAAAGCCTTTATCTAGTAGTTCTAGTAATTGAACTTTAAGCTCTTTCAGTTCAGTTGGAGCCATACGATATGGCGAAAGGGCTATTGGTGTTGTATTGGGAATAAGATCTATTGTAAACTTAATTTCCCTATTAGGGGATAGTCCTAGAAGTTCATCTGGAAAAACCTCTGGAAAATCTCTCAATAGAGAAATACTGTTTAATGAGATAGCTTGAGCTTCCATATTATAGATAAGACCAACAAAGGCTAAGTAGCCTTTTCTAATTAACTTCCTGGCTAATATAACAGAAATAACACAAGGAGTATATAATCTTCTCTCGCCATAAAAAAGGTCCGAGTCCCGACACACTATTAATCCTAATTCTAATAGAGTCCCGACACACTATTAATCCTAATTCTAATAGAGTCCCGACACACTATTAATCCAAAGGTCTGAGTCCAAGCTCCGGATTTTGGGTGAAGTGATATTCGGTTTAATGAAACAAGCATGTTCTAAGTTCTTTTATTTTCCTTTTTCTTTTTCTTTTTGCTGACACTTATTTATATAATAAGTGTTTGCTAAGGGACTAGCAAAGGTAAAGTATAGAGGAATGATGAATCTGTGATTCATCGCCTTTATTCTTTCATTTTGGCTAACATCCTTGGTAAAATATATTCAAATAATCACTAATTCCATCTAATTAACATTCTCACCATAAATATTAATATTATATATTTAACACTTAAATTATCCAAAGTAAAATAATAAGGAGAAAAAGAAAATAAAAAAAAGGACGTATATGTAATATACATACTGATCCTAACCCCGTGACCAGGTCAATATTGACCGAGCCGACAAAAGAAATAGGTAGGGCGACATAAGGATCATAACTTATACAAATAATAAGAAAATAAAGATCAAAAACATAAATTACCTATTTTTCAAATTATGAATATTACACCTATTTTATTTATCATAAAAAACACTTCAAATTAAAAAAACTCCTTTTATAAAAATTATTCTTAAAAATATACATTATTTTATAAAAATATCAGAAAAATATTTCGGAATAAAAATAATATAATCATAAATATTAGAAAAATATTCGGATAAAATCGGTGAATTTCGGCTTTTTGGACTCATTATCTATGTGTACTATATGTAGAAACTTCCTAAGTTTTTCATTGAATAACTGTAAACCCAATTAACTTACTTCTTTTTCCTAAAATCATCAAAATTTGTATATAAAAAATAAAAAAATAAAAGTAACTTAAAATACCAATAAAATTCAGAGGCCCGAAGCCACTACTTTTTTCGTTCGTACCTCATAACTCGGTCGTATGAGCTCCGAATTTAGCAAACTCAGTCCCTAAAATTTTATTTTTTAATTACCTACAAAATGAAACTAGTTTCGCTAAAATCGGATTTAATGCGAAAAACAGGATTTTCGGGGCCGTATTGGTATATTGTACAATAAACCGCAACTTTGATTATTATTTAATACATTAATATATTTATTCCTTTATTTATTTTTAATAAAATAAATAATATTTTATTTATTTATTTAAAATATTTATTTACTTAATTATTTAATCCTTAATTACTTAATTATAGTCTTAATTATTCAATTAATTACGTAAATAATTTATTAAATATATTTAATTACGAAAATAATTATTAATTATGTAATTATTACTATTTATTTAATTTAATTTTGTTTATTTTTCTCTTCTCTCTCTACCATTCCCATTCTCCTCCCATGTATCTTCTTCTCCAAGTCGTCGGCTGCCCCTCTTCTTCCCCCTTCTCCTCTGCCAACGACTAACGGCCGGCAGTTTGCCGACCGTTTCTTCAATCTCCTGCTTCCGGTCACCCCCACCGGTGACGCCATCCAGCTACCTCTATAAATACGCCACCGACTTCCTTGGAGAACCAATCCGCCATTTGCTCCACCTTCAACCTAGAGCTCTGGTGCGAGAGAGGTGACAACACCCCACTGTTGAGTGAGGGAAGGAAAGGAGGTTCGGCGTGATCGCCACCGGTGTCGCGGCCTCGAGCTCTGTTGTGTGCCCAGCCCCCGCATTTGCCACGCATTGAGGCTGCAACCAGGAGCCCCTACTTCGGAGCTCCAAGCCATAAGCAAACTCCTTTCATTTACCTTTCGGACGTCTACCTTCAACAATTTCCGCATTCATCTCTAGGTCAGTCCTTCCGATTCTCCTCTGATTTTCTTTGTCTCCTCTTCCTTCTCCATCTCTCTTCATCCCGATCTCTCGATTCTCTGTGTTTTCCTTCCATCGCCACCCGATCATCATCGTCACACACCCAAACCCCTCACGCTTCTATTCAATCTTCCATATCTGCACACCTCTGGCCACGTACGGTGGCCAGAGTTCTGGTTGCATATCTATCGCACCATAGGAACTTTCATTCACTCCTCCTCTTCATACTTCGATCGAGGGCTCATGCTTCAAGCTGTTAGCTATCTGCGGATTTCAAAGCTACATCGAAGTATCTGGTGACATTCGTCGCATCTGCGATATACGAGTATGGACTCAACACACGAGAATATCTGCATTCGATTCGTTACAAGCAAAGTCAGTTTAGAGCGTTGCTCCACTTGCGAGTAGCACTTGTAGGTAGAAATCTCACCAAAAATCTAAGATCGATCATTTGCATGGACTTGTGGATGAAGCACATTTAACAGAAGTTGAACAAATAAAGAATTGAGTACATTCGTTGCCTGGAGATTCTCACAAACTGGGAACGAATTTGAAAATCTCCAGAGCGCTCAAGTTTTTTTTGTTGCAAATTGGGGGAAGAACAAGCCATCATTACAGGTCTACAGTTATGATGAATCTCCATTTCATCATCTTTATTCTATCATTTTGGCCTTAAAAACCTAGTAAATGCATGTAAATAGGCTTAATTTAGGCATTTTAGCATTCATGCATCATTGTGTAAATATTGTATAAAATGCAGTTTTTAAAGCCAAAATCATAGAATAAAGAAAATAAAAGAAAAAAAATAAAATGGTGTAAATATTTTATGACCCGAAACCCCGAGACCTAGGCATCTCGATGACTAGGTCGACAAGGAATAAAGTAAGGGGAGATAAGGGCCAAAATATAATAAAAATACCTTTTATTTCATTCATTCTTTATTCATTTTGGGACCTATTTTTGGTTCTACTTTTTATACTTCAAATAAAGAAACTTTGAACATGAAATTTTAGATAATTAAATAAAGAAAAATACAAAATTTATTTCACTCAAAAAAACTGTACAGATAAAAAGTTATGATCTGAATAAGATTCCAGAATCCCAACTTCCCAGACATGTATCTCTCAAATAAAAACTCCAAATGTATCAAACTCACCTTTAATTGTATATGATTTGAAATAAGCTATTTAATGGAGGTGGTTTCATATTTTGCGGAGCTACGCTTTGAAAGTTGAATTTTGGACCCTTATTGTATACTTGTAGATATTAAAGTATTCATTTTATTATAATTCATTATTTTTAATAATTTTATATTTTTATAATTTTGTAAATATTATTTATAATATATATGTACATTAAAATCAGAATAAAAACCTAAAGAGGATATGAAAATAAAATGCCTGAATATAACACATAGGTCTAACATCTGTACATATACCTATATGATTACTATTTCTATTTTAATAAGTGTTCATAATACATCAGAAAAATAAAATAAAAATATACTTAAGTTTATAAAATTAAGTTATAAATTTATTAAATAAGAAACAAATTAAATAAAATTAAATACATAAAATAAAAATAAAATTTTAAAATATATAGATGCATATACCTATATAAGCCTAAAAAGGTAAATTGTATTTTTATACCTCAAAAAAATAAATAAAAATCATAATAAAACAATTTATAAAATAATAAACATTTTTCATTTAATAACCAAAAATTAATAAAATCTTTTACTATTTTTAAATGAATTTACAAATCGTTTTTTCCAAGGTTTTTTCTGGTTGGTCCACGTGGACCAACCAGATTCTGTCTTTGGTTGACCTCGGTCAACTCCCTGACAGAGGTCTGTCAGAACGTTGGTTTTCGACCAACTTCATGAGTTTTTGGAGGCCACGCCAAGCACTATCTCATGTTGCATCTTGACGACTTTTTTCCTCGTAGAGCGGTGATTCACGCACATGTCTCTCCTCGGGCGTTGATTCGCTGCGTTGCTCCATATTCGTTGATCTTCGAGCCCCGATCGTCAACTATTCAAATGGGACCCCCTGACTTCCCTTCCACTTTTGATTACTCTTCCACCACCTAATCCCAAGCCAAAGCCCTTGACGACATCCCTGGTGACAGCAGGATCACGTTGGGCCTTTCGGGGATCAAGGAGGCGTTGAATAGAGGCCGATCCACCTCGCCGAAGCCAGTGAGTCAACCTCTTCGCTGGTGCATTCCGCTGAGCATTTTTTCTTCATTTTCTTTCGTTTCTTTTTTGCTCTTTAGGACCGTAGTAGCTGGACATGTCTTTAGAAGCCATTGATTTGATCAGAGCCATCGTGAATCACATTAATCACGCACGGTCGGAGCTCGAGTCCCTTCCGGCCGTAGTTGATCATCTCTCGTCTTCATGCACCCTTTCCACCCTCCACGAAGTCGAGGCATTTTTCCCTCGACTTCTTGACAAACTCCTGCAGGTACTTGGAACGTATACGCGTGCCTGGGGCAATTTTGATAATCGCCGGAGGTGCCTGGAGCCCCCTTCCCTTCTCTGACGTCGTGGAGGAGTTCCAGTGGTCGTCGCTGCCTTTTGACGCCCCCATAACTTAAAGGACCACCGCAGGAGCATCGTGGGACATTTTGCAGCTCAAAGGAGTGTCGGACGATGGAGAAGGAGGCCGAGGAAGCTCGCTCCGCCGCGGGTTTTTCCTGTTCTTCGTCGTCACCCTCTGGCCGTTAGATCTGGCCTGTTCTTGGTGACGCCCCAGCCGCCGTCCGATCTTGCCCAGTCGCAGCCGTCGATCACATTTGCCAAGATCTAATCCAGGCCGCAGGAGCGAAGGAGTATCACACGCCCCCGTCACGATACATGGCAAGTGATTTTCCATCGGCCGTCGGATCGCGCCCAGTTTGGGTATTTTGCCCTTTAGCCCAAACATTTTTTATTTATTTTATAGTTCATAAACTTACATCTGCAGTTCATTAATTTTTGTAATATTTAGGAGCTAACCCCGGAACTTCCTCTAATTGCATTTGGGTCCTTGTCGACGTCACCTCACGTGCCTATGCGCGTGAGGGGAGTGGATATTTTGCGAAGGACCCCCCCCATAAGTTTGCTTATTGCATTATAGTCCAGAAACTTTTTATACACAGTTATATTTTGGAGGCAGATTTACAATTGAATGCCTGAACTTTTTGAATATTACAATCTAGTCCTTGCCAAGAGCCCACGTGTTCATACACGTGGTTTTGTAACAATTGCAGAATAGCCTTTACGGCTTTATACATTTATATTTGGCCCTGGAATATTTTTATTGCGTTATGCTTTTGTGGATAAATTACACGCAAGCCCCTGAATTTTTCCATATTTGAAAAAAATACCCCTGCCAGAATGCATTTTCTTGATGTTTCTAGTATTTATTTCATGCATTTATAAAGCTTGAAAAATCTCAAAAAATAGCCTTAATCCCAACATCATATTATCACGCCATATTTTTTCTTTGCATTTTGATTACATTTTAGTATTTATAAAAATTCAAAAACACGTATTTTCTTCACTGCTTGCATTAGAAAATACATAAAAATTATAAAATATTTTTGAAAAATTCCAAAAAAAATTATTTTTTTTGTGTGTTTTAGCTCCAGACCAAAACCCACTAAAAATTACAAAAGAAAACTCTTAAAATTTATAAAACCCCAAAACCCTTCATAAAAATATTAAAAATTCCTAAAAAAATCCTAAAAATATAATTTATGTCTTCGGATTTTCTCTGTTTGGCTATCTTTGATTTAAAATTTATTTAAAGAATTTTGAGCTCTAATTTACATTTTTCATCCTCATTTTAGATTTGGCCAGCAACCTTTATTCAATGGTTTCAGAAATTTTGACTTTGAGAATACCAAACCTTATGAAAAATCTAGAAAAATCACAAAGACATTAAGAAAATATAAAAATCACAAAAAGACTTTGTTTCTTATATTTTGAATATTTTCCCCTATTTTTATCCCTCTCTTATGTCTAGTATATGTATATCTATTCCTTATATATATTATGTCTTTATTAAAACAAAAAGAAAATAAAAAATACAAAATATAAAAAATATGAAAAATCAATAAATTAAAAATCAAAATAAAAATATATAAAATCAAAAATTAAATAAAAAAATATAAAATTAAAAATCCACAAAAAGTCCTGGCTAAGTAATTCACAAGACATAGGGCATTTGACTTTCACTTAGTTTGCTTTTCTCCTTTGCTTCCTGTGTTCGACCCCTACTTGCTTGCCATTATACATTCTTAGTTGGGTATAATAAATCTTGATCCTTGCTCTTGATTGCTTGATTGATTGTGTGGGTTACTTGTTGATAAACGTGAAGTCCTGAGTAGTCGCCTCAACGACAGTGAGTCTGATCTGTCAGACCATTACTTAGCGGCTCCCGCCTATCCATTTTTCAAATAGCGCCGTTGCCGGGGAGCATCAACTTGTAGAGTAGGCTTGTATCTTTTTATCTGCTTAGCCATTTTTTATTATCTGATTCTATTGTATAATTGGTTTTGAACTGTCTGACATCCCTTTCTTGTTTTCTTGCGAGGGACCACTGTCCGATAAGGATCGCTTAGGGGATCCTGAGCAGCCTTGGGAGGCGGAGCCGGCTATTCTATCCTAGCCGGTAGGAGAGAGCAGGGAGACTTGAGAGAGAGAGAGAGGATAGTTAGATTTTTATTATTTTTGGTGAGAGAGGGATATTTGATTAATTTATAATAATACATGTACTCTGGACTTTGAATACTCGGGCCCAATTTCCAAGTGTTTGTTTACTTGGGGGCTCATCGCAATTTTGACATGTTTTCACCGCTTTGTTTATTTTGTTTTCCGATTTTGTTTTCCTTATTTTGTGTAATGAGTCCTTAGTCTTTACGATTTCTTGATCGTGTAATCTAAGGCCAAACACCTAATAACCATTGCATGCACCTATAGTCTTATCGTTGGACATAGAATTAATTAATTGTTGAGCGCATAATTCGGAACCACCACGCCGCGAGAGTCTCCGTACAATGCTGGCAGGACCCATTGTGGTGGGCACCGGGGAGATTCCAAGACCGTACTACTAGGTTTCGCTTTGTGCGTTTAGCATTTGGTTCTTCATGCTAGCAATTGCCTGCTTAGGACGGTTTGCGTGTGCATATCAGCATATAGTATAGGTTTATAAATTCTTATTTTTCATCCCGCATGGAGAGAGCTGGGAAGCACTGTAAGTCTTCTAACTGAGCATTCATCATTTAGGCACTAAGGTGAGATTTCCATCTTAGTGTCGTCATGCATTGCTTTGCCGACCTTCTCCCTCTATTTTTCGATCAATAGGAATCAATGAAAAGACAAAATCGTTAGGCGCTTGTATTGAATTGACTCAAAACAAGTGACAACACAAAAAAAATTTAAAAAAGGACTGCTATAAATACTTGAACTGAATAAAATTGATTAATTGGATTCATTGCCTTGGGGTGAGCAAAGCCCTCATTTGTTTTCAGGTTGTATAGGAAGGTTTCCTTCCCAGTGAGGTTAGCAACGTCGTAAGGATTAGAGCCCAAAGCCCAGTCTGTGGCTGCCTTGTGTATCGCCTGGATTTACGAAGTATTGGCGCTTCTACCGTACATAGACGAGTAGAGCTTGGTCGGCAATAATGACTTTCTATTGTGTAGAGCATTGACCTTGTCCGAAGTATCGAGCATAGGCCAAGCCTTCACAGGGGTGTCTGTCTGATAGTCTTGCATCCAAGTAGGTTCTTGCACGCTCACGGGTGATTCCGTTGCGAGCGAGTTCCGAAGTATTGGTTTCACCTATCAGCTTCCTCCTTCTATTTCTTTGGCTGAGTAGGGATCCATGAAGGGTTACAAAGACCTTAAAAAGTGCAGACTACAGGTTACATAGGAGGAGGACAAGTACGGGATACTTTTCTGGCAGTACTCTCTCTCCTATAGGCGTAGCGCTCTAAGGACTCGTTAAAAGATGATTGCCTAAAAATCAAACCTAAAACTCACAAAGATAATTGCCGTACCTTTACGGCTTCACGAGTTGAGTTGGTGAATCCATTGCTTTGAGGTTTGATTGATTAGTCGTATTAAGGTAAAGATCAAAAACACCGCGCCTTTGCGCCATTTTTGTTCTCCTTCCATTTGACCCTTGCTCAGTGTGAGCCTTCTACTGTTTTACACTCCATTTGTTTCTTGTTGACCCCAGTATCTTTCGTCTACATCGATCTTCTGCTTGACCCTTGAGATGGCGATAAATGGACAGTTCAGTCGAGACTCCGTCGACACCCACATCAGTTCCATCCGCTCGCCTTCTCTAATAATTCAGGGTGATTCCCGAGAACCCAGTTCGAACTCCGAGAACCGATCTCCAGACTCCCTGTCTTCTTCTATAAATTGGGATCACTCTTGTCCCGAACTTTTTCCGTTTTGGATGGACATTGATTTCACTCCTTACACATCGCCATCCTTAACAAAGTTCTCTGTTGACCTTAATACATAATACTTTTCTCCATCCGGTGCTGCAATTCAGACTGATCGAGGCATTCTTCCATTTGCAGACCGAGAGCCTGAGTCCGTGCCAGCAAATCAAGTAGAATCCACATTGGCCGGTGGAAGAGGAAAGGGAACACAACCCCAACCTGAAGCTGACGCCAATCCGGGGGAAGGGCAGTATACCACGTAGAATGATGTTAACAGTCAATTGCTGGCTTCCATCCAAGCAATTCAACAGCAGTTGACTAACCAAGCCCTGGCCCATACTGCCTTCCAAGAAATGCTGAATGATCTGAGGAGGAGGGCCGATGCAAGAGACGACCGACGGGAGGATGAGCGAGACCAGGAGTTCAATCCAGAATGAGATGAATTTTCAGTGCGAGGACCTGAGTTTGATAGAGTGGACGCATACCCACTGCAGCCAAAACCGACACTGAAGGAGACATACAATCTCGGAGCGGGCCGCATCACAGAGTGGATCCAAATCCCACGAATCCATGCCCACTTCGAGCTGAAGCTGCAGTTTTTGTCCCTGCTTCCCACATTCCATGGGAATACCACTGAGGAGACTTACATTCATCTCAAGAAGTTCGACCGCATCTATGCTACCGTCACTACCCTGGAATTCCTTTGGGGGTAGTCAAAATGACAGGCTTTCCCTTCAGCCTTCAAGATAAGGCCCTATACTGGGTCGACCACCTAGGGAAGGTAGTCACCACCTGGGAGGAGCTGAAGTCCACATTTTTCCATAAGTTCTACCCTCTCGGTCGTCTGAATCAGATGTGTGCCCGTATCTCCAGTTTTTACCAACATCCCCACGAGACCATCCATAAAGCATGGGAAAGATTCAAGGATATCCAGGAGATATGTCCCCACCATGAAATTCCGAAGACAATTCTCGTACACCACTTCTTTGGGGGGCTCACACTTGAGAGCCAAAAGCTAGTCGATGCCGCTTGCGGCGATTCACATTTTAACAAGGACAAGAATGTGGTGTGAAACATGTTCGAGGAAATGGCTGAAGGAGAGGCCGCTCAATCCTCGTCCCGAGCATACATGAATGCCAATTGCCATCAACAAGCCAGTGAACATGGCTTCTCACATCGAAGACAAGGAGGAGAGCTCCAACTTGAGTATCATTGGGAGCCATCTGTCTAAGGTGGATATTATTGAGAAGAGGTCATAGGATCTCGAGAAATTATCAGTCATTGAGAAAAGGACCCAGGGCTTGGAAAAGCTCGATGTGATTTCCCAACAGCTGGAGCAGCTCGTTCGTGCGTTGAACGCCAACATGTGCAACGATGTGTTTACTACTGCAGAGCCGAACGCTGAGAAGAAGGAACCTGTCTTGCATGAAAACCCTCAACCGACTCCACCGCAGCCCCAACCGATTCAGCATGTGTATTACGTGCAGGTTCCGGAGCAACCCCCTGATGACTAAGGAAAATCGAGGGTCGTATTAATCCACAAGGCGGATCAATAGTCGATGCGGTGACCGCTCAATAATCCTCGATCAATCAACAATTAACCCACAATAAAATATATGATATGAATATAAAAAATGTGGAGTTAAAATTTATTATAACTCTACATGCAAAGGTGTATAGGTGTAAGCATGAGTAGAGCTCGAACACTGGGAGGCGAATGGTTGTGCAGTGAAATTGGTTGCGCAATTATTCTATTCAATGTTCATGTCCAATTCTTATTATTTTTGTGGGTTTTTGATTTTATATATATTTTTTAATTTTATTTTTGTTTTTATAAATTTTATTTTGTTTTATATTTTATATATTTTTATATTTTCTTTTTATATTTTTAATTATATAAATATAGATATATATATATATAAATATATAAATATATATAAAGAGATATATAAAAGAAGAGAGAGGAGTAATATAAGGATATATATTTATATGATTAATATATATTAGATATAATATTTTTTTGGCTTTTTATATTTTTCTAATAATTTTTTTGTTATTTTTCTAGAATTTTACTAATTTTTATGTATTTTAAGTTCCAAAAATATCCCTAATATGGGATTAATTAAATAGGCCGAAAATAATTTGGGTTTAAAAAAATATAAACTAAGTCCAAAATTACCCAAATTAATTTTAATACAGAAATAATAATATATAAATAATTATAAAATAGGAAAACATATTTTTGGTATTTTTGAAGGGTTTTTATATTTTTTAGGATTTTGGAGCTTCTTGAAATTTTTATATTTTCTTTTTCTATTTTTAAGGTTTTTTATTTTTTGGACATAATAGATATATAAATATACCACATATAATATTTTTATAATTTTTCAAAAACATTTTATATTTTTTTGGTATTTTATAATTTAAACAGTACGAAAATGGCTCCTTTTTCATTTTTAATAATTAGGTTAAATGCAAAAAATGCAAAATGGACATGTGGCGTGAAATTACACTACATGAATCATCTAACCTAATTTTTGTGGATTTTTAGGAGCGACATAGGTATTTTAAATAAATAGATAGAAGATATAAAAATTAAACAGCCTAGCAGGGGCATTTTTGCAAATAAAATGAAGTCCAGGGGCTACAGTGCAAAAATACCAATAGAAATAAAAATTTATTTTATTATTAAGAACTATTTTACAATAAATAAAAAGCCGCCAGGGGTTCAATGCAAAATTCACGCGCCTCACGTGAGACTGTACATGAGGCGCGGAGGGATCATTTTGTAATTCCATAAACTACAGGGGTCCTTTTACAAAAATTACATTTATTTTATAATGTGAAAATTTATTTACAATATTAAAATCTAAATATAAAAAAGGCGGGGATATGGTTTTGCAATTTACCCCCAAAAGGCACTCCATCATACGGCTGATACGCTTGACTTATCCACGTGGCGCCTCCACGTTTGCCGATGACATTTTGCGGATCCACGGGCGAGATTAGATCATCTGGCGTGATCGGACGGCCGAAGCTCGGGCGGATCTGACGGTTGGGACTCGACCTGGGGAGACCTCCTTCATTCGACGGCGGAGAGGCAAGGTGAAAGAATAGGGAAGAAGGCTGGGATGGTCGAAATTCCTCGCCTTCGATCTCGCTTCTCCGGTGTCCTTCGAGGCTTCTAAGGCTCCCACGGGCTTCCTGGCAGGTGGTTGCACGTGTTGGAGGTGTCGGATCAGGCGGAGGATCACTGGAGTGCCGCCACGATGTCGGAGAAGATGCGGAGCTCCAGTTGCCTCTGATGAACTACTAATGCGCCTTCTGGAGGTTCTCTTCGCTCCTAACCTGCTAGAAAAGGCTCACATGGCTCGAGGGGAGGTCCCTCGACCGGACTTGAAGCTGTATCAGCACAAAAAACAGGTGGAGATGTTCGCCAGAGCGGAGCTCCAGTGAACTACGGGTGGGCGATTTTACGCTAAATTTAATAGCTATACGCTAATCTAAAGACGGAAATGAAATGCTAAAACTAAAACCTATCTAAAACAAGTAAAGGCGCAGCTCATACCTGGCGTTTGGACAAGGAGCAGAGGCCTCGCCGGAGCGGCGGCCTTGGGCGCATCTCCATCTCCGCGAGCGTCCACGACCTTCAGGGGACCTCCAGCTGTCACCCGGATGCACGCTAGACCGAAGGTGGGAGCTCTAGGGTTAGGGAAATGGCCAAAAAAGTTCGGAGGAGGAAGATGGTTTATTTATGAACATGGGTGGTGCGCCCTTATTAGCTGGCGAATCTCAAAGAATCGGGGCTATGTACAAGGGATCATGGGATAGGGCGTGTGTCTAGGATGTACAAGGAACAATCTTCATGAAGAGTCATATCATTCTCGAGCTACACAAAGTGCGTGAAAATTTGGAGAAACGGAGCCCTCATGACCTGTCAGAGGTGTCAGTCTAGGGTATGAAGAGTTGACTTGCGGTCAACTAAGGGCGGCCTGCCATTGGTCCACGTAGGTCGCTAAAGGACAAAACAGGCTGAAAAATTAATTAATAAATGATTTAAATTAGTAAATGATTTTATTATTTTTCAAGTATAAAATAAAAAATGTTTATTATTTAATGTAGTATTTTAATATGATTTTTATTTATTTTTTGGCTTAATTTATTGGTAGTTAATTTTTATGAGTGTATTTATAGGTTTATTCATCTATGTTTTGTGCAATTTTATTACTATTTTTTATATATTATTTTATTTTCTTATTTTATATATTTATAACTTATTTCTACGAGTATAAATATAATTTTATTTAATTTTTATGAGTTTATTTACATATTTAAATAAATAGGTATATGTAATATGTAGGTATACTTATAGGTATTTTACCTATATTTTATATACATTTTATTTATTTAATGTATTTTATTGGTTTTTATTTTGGATTCGTATTTTTAATAAATTATATGTAATATTAAAAATATAAAAGAATAAAAGAATGTATTCCCCTGTTATTTATATACATATATAACATAGGTATTTTGCCTATGTATTACAAAGATTTATTTTATTTTACAAGTTCTTTTTGGTTTTATTCTATTTTTACTATGTACATGTATTATATGTATTATTTACAAAATTCTAAAAATATAATTTTATAGAAATACTGAATAAGGAATATAACGAATATTTTAATCGTATTATGTACAATAGGGGCCAAAAACCTATCTTTCACAGATAAACTACAAAAATCATGAAACCAATTTTATTAAATAGTTCTTGAGAAGCTATATACAATTAAAGGTGATTTTGGTGATTTTGAGTTGTTATTTGCAAGATATGGGTCTGTGAAGTTGAGATTCTGGCTTTTTATTCTGTGTATAAAATGTACGCTGTACATTATTTTTGCATAAACTCATCTTTGTATTTTTATTCACATTATTATCTACAACTTTCATGTACAAAGTATTCCTATTTGATGTATATACAAAATAGGCGTCAAAATGCATAAATGGATGAATAAATAAATGATGAATTTATTGTATTATTGGCCCTTATGCCCCCCTACTTTATTCCTTGTCGACCAATTCCATTCTGGACTTGGTCTCGGGGTTAGGGTCATAAAATATTTGGAATATTTTATTCCTTTTTCTTTTCTTCTCTTTATTCTATAATTTTGGCATTAAAAACTTTATTTTATGTACAATTAATACAATAAATAATGAATGCTATTATGAACAAATTGATTCTATTTACATGCATTTGCTAGGATTTTTGAGGCCAAAATGATAGAATAAAGGTGATGAAATGGAGATTCATCACCCCCGCCGCCTCAGACACAAATGGTTGTATATCAGCCAGAGTCCCAGCCTGCTTACTCTGAACAACTCTCTCCACCCATGCCACTGATATATGAGATCAATGGTGTATGGAATAATGAAGCGCAGCTGGCCCGTCCTCAGGGACATCCTTAGGGTCAGAACATGGGCAACATGCCCTATCACCAGCAGCAGCAGGGTGGGAGACCCTTCCAACCCTCATATCAGTACCAGCCTCCGTCTCATGGCAACACCTGGAGGCAGAGTTATCAGTACGATCCTCAGCAGTCCAGATACTGCAGACAAGGATATCCTCAGCAATCGGCTACCCCATATCACCAACAGAACTCGCAGTATTCCTCCAACCCTCCTCTCACCAATTTTCTCAGGGTTACCAGTCTTAGCCTTCATATCAGCACTCTAGGCCACAACAGGGGGATTCTTATGAGATTGTCCAGTTAATCCGGCCTTGGCCTGCCTTGAACAATTGATGAAAAACATGGTTGAGATGAACCGGAAGATCGACGACTTGACGGCTGCAAAAACAGCCATCCCTGCTCAAGTCGCCGCGAATCCGAACAATTTCCAATGCAATGAGCAGGTAGCCGGTAGTGTCCAACCAAAATCAGGTGAATTAAATTGCTTTTTATCTAATTCTGTTACTCTCAGGAGCGGTAGGACACTTAAGCCATCGGCAACTGTGAAGGGAAAGCATCTTCTATTTGACGGGGAATCGTCAGCCAGGCCAGCGCTAGGGCCACGAAGTATTTTTGAAGAAGCACCACCACCCAGAAAATCACAAAAAAATGAAGAAAACAACAAAACACAAAAAGATAGCAGCAACCTCAGTGGAGATAGGCCAACATTGGGGACGTCTGCACCTGCCTTAGAGCCAGCTCCTGAGGGGAGGAGCAATGCACCTGCAGCGAGTCCAATGCCAGCACCTGAAGTCGAGCCCGCCATTCTTGGTCCACAGATTGTAGATGATTCCATTCCTTTTTGCCATCTACTTGTACACAACAACATGGATACTATTTTGAATGATATTGGTGAAGATTTGTAAATATTCCTTTCCCAGAAGCAATGAAAAAACACAAAAAATGAAAATTTTGAAAAATGCTTTGTCTGACCCCGGCATCATAGAAATTATTCAGAATTTGGTATTGAACATGCCCTTGATGAAAGCTCTTGAGTACATTCCAGCTGTAAAGAAAGGATTGAAAGATGCATGCACAACCAAGCACATGCCTCACCCTCATAATTCCAGGAATAAAGGTGGAAAGTCCGAATAGCATATCCTCATAATGGCCACAGTTAATGCCATCAACAACCTCCCAGATAAAAAGCCAAATATGGGATCATCTCTTGTGCATTGTCGGATGTTTAATCAGGAATTTGAATGAACACTGCTCAACAGCGGGTCTTCTGTCAACCTGATGCCAGCCTCACTACTTACACAATTCAGGCTAGGACTGCTCAAACCTACAAAGATGATTCTACAGTTCTCATACAAATCAGTTAAGCGTCCTAGGGGCCTGTTGGAGGACGTGATAGTCACGGATCAGGGGAAGCAATTCCCGACCGATTTTGTGGTATTAGATATGGACGTCCCCGCTTCCTTGCTCCTGACACAATTATATTTGGACGACCATTCCTGCGAACTCCGAACGCAGTGGTGAATTATGGGACTAGAGAAATCGCCTTTGGCACAGGCAACAAAGCAATCAAAGTAGAGACCCTGCCCGAGGAAGCACCAGCAGAACAGACATCTGCATCTTGCGCAAGGGTGACTGATGACTGCGAGTTTCTGGTAGAAATTAAAGATACCAATTTATTCTTGGATGATAATGAGATCCATGAACTCCTCTACCCCGAGAAGGGATTGGAGACCGCAGTCGAATTTCCCCTTATCGATCAAGATGAGGTATTTGCTGACACGCTGCATGAAATTTCTGTGGGGGTGATGTGCCTTCAAGATCAAGAGCAAATTGTTGAAGAGTCTTGTGATGCAGAGGAAATAATTGAAACATTCTGTCAAGATTTGAATGAGGAGGAAGAACAGAGTATGGTGGACACCGAACAGACGAAAGAATCGCCACCTACATTAATAGCTGAAGTCACTTCTGAAGCATCTCCGACACCACCAAAGTTGAAACCCTTGCCCTCCAACATGAAATATGCCTTTCTTGCGGGAGAACCTAACATGTACCCTACATTATCAATGTGCACGTGATCGAAGACCAAGAATCTCGTCTGATGGAGGTTCTTGAATGCAACCGCAAGATGATAGGCTGGTGAACTTCGGATCTCCATGGTATCAATCCATCACTATGCTCGCATTGCATTTTCCTGGATGAAGATTGCAAGCCCTCTCGAGAACTTCAGAGAAGATTAAATCCTAATCTGCGGGAGGTCGTTATGAAAGAAATCTAGAAATGGTGTGATGCGGGATTTATTTATTCCATCTCTGACAGCAAATGGGTGAGCCCTCTGCATGTTGTGCCAAAGAAATCAGGGATCACCATCGTGAAGAATGATAAAGGAGAGGAGATCGCAACTAGAGTACCCACCTCTTGGCGAGTATGCATGGACTACAAAAGACTTAACCTGGCCACCAAGAAGGACCACTTTCCTTTACCCTTCATCGACCAGATCTTAGAGAGATTGGCCGCGAAGGAATACTTCTACATCTTGGATGGATACGCTGGGTATAACCAAATTGCTATAGCTCCTGAAGACCAAGAGAAGACTACATTCACCTGCCCTTTTGGTACACATGCCTTCAGACGGATGTTGTTCGGGCTTTGCAACGCCCCATCCATATTTCAGAGGTGTATGCTTGTAGTTTTTGCCGATATGGTGGGAAACTTTCTTGAGGTCTTTATGGATGATTTCTCGGTGTACAGGGATTCATTCGACTAGCATCTGGATTATTTAGATCGAGTTTTACAGAGGTGTTGTGAAGTAAATCTTGTGCTCTCGTGGAAAAAGAGCAACTTCATGGTGACCGAAGGAATCGTGCTGGGTCACATTATTTCTAAACGTGGCATGGAGGTTGACCCAGCCAAGGTGGAGGTAATTTCCAAACTTGAGCCTCCGACAACAATTAAACAAGTCAGGTCATTCTTGGGCCATGTCGATTTTTACCGACGATTCATTAAAGATTTCAGTAAATTGGCTAGACTGTTGACTGAGTTGCTTGGCAAGGAGAATGAATTCATTATGGATGATCGTGTGCTCCTTGCCTTTAATTAGTTAAACGAACTTATCACGCAGGCCACTGTCTTGCAGCAACCGATCTGGACTCAACCTTTTGAGATAATGACCGACGCGTCAGATTATGATATTGGTGTTGTACTTGGACGGAGGAAAGACAACGTACCGTTTGCGATTCACTACGCTAGCCGAACACTCGATGAAGCCCAGCGAAACTACACTGTCACTGAAAAGGAGTTGCTAGCGGTAGTCTTTGCCTTAGAGAAGTTTAGACCCTATCTTCTTGAATCAAATGTTATCATTTACACGGACCATTCGACCATCCAGTATCTACAGCAGAAGAAGGATGCCAAGCCACGCCTTATTCGGTGGATCCTTATCCTCCAGGAATTTGACTTGGAAATTACAGATAAATCTGGGGTAAAGAATGTGGTGGCTGGTCATCTATCAAGGCTTCCTGAGCTAGAATCTCCTGAGCTGAACATGCAACCAATCACAGAGACCTTTCCAGAAGAGGCAATTCTTTCAGTCACCTTGCTTTCATGGTATGCAGATATTGTGAATTATTTGGTGACCAAGAAAATCCCACAGGATTGACCGAAGTTGAAAATAGATAGATTCTTGTCTAAAATCCATTTCTACCAGTGGGAGGATCCATACTAGTTTCGTGAGGGGGTAGACTGTATCTGGAGAAGATGTATATCTCAGGTGGAAGTACCAAGTATCCTCGCCTTATGCCATGACCAAGGTTCTGGAGGACGTCATTCAGGCAGACGAACGACAGCAAAAGTTCTTCAAAGAGGCCTATGGTGACCTACATTATGTCAAATGTTGTACTGATTATCAGAAGATGGGTGGAACCATAGGAATGAGAGATACGATGCCTCTGAAATTCATTCAGATATCAGACATCTTCGACGCATGGGGCATCAACTTTATGGGCCCATTTCCCAACAGCCAGGGCTATGAATATATTCTGCTTGATGTCGACTATATAAGTCGCTGGATGGAGGCTATCCCCACTGAACCGTCGACAGTAGGACTATATGTCGATTCTTGAGAGATTACATCATAGCACGATTCGGGATTCCCTAGATTCTCATATCTAATGGGGGTAGTCATTTCATAAACAGAGAGGTGAAGAAGCTGACTCAAGAATTCTGCATTGAACATCGTGTTGCTTCACCCTACCACCCGCAGTCCAATGGCTTAGCTGAATGTTCAAACAGGGAGATCAAGAAAATTCTACAGAAACTTGTGCGTTCGGATCGCAAGAACTGGTCTCAGCTGCTTGATTCCGTTCTTTGGGCTTACAGAACAACGTACAAGTCACCCCTGGGAATGTCTCCCTACCTCATTGTGTATGGCAAGCCATGTCATCTGCCCGTTGAATTAATCCACAAATCTTTATGGGCCATCAACATATGCAATTTGGACTCTGAGAAAGCAGAAAAGAACAGAAAATTGGATCTGAACAGATTATTGGAATTCAGAGATTATGCATAAGACAACAGCCTGATGTACAAGGAGAAGGTCAAAACGTGGCATGACAAGCATATCCGCTGTGAAGTCCTTCGTGTCAGGTCAGAAGGTGTGGTTGTTTTGATGCGAAATTAAAGATCTTTCAAGGAAAATTGAAAAGAAAATGGACTGGGCCGTTTATAGTTAAGCATGTGCGTGACAATGGAAGTGTACGGATATCTAATTTGTTAACTGATGCACAACCATTTGTAGTCAATGGACAGCTTCTGAAGCCTTACCTTGAACATGATACATTCATGTCTGTCGTTGATTCTATTCAAGTAATCCACAAGGATGAGCCGAATATTTCCAAAACGACAGAAGAAGGCAAAGCAGAGAAAAACATTTTTGAATGACTTTTCTTCTTCTCTTCTTTTCCTTCTCTTCTATCTTATTCTACCGACATGATGTCATCCCATTCATCACTGCTACACTTAGGATGTACTTTATCCTAAGTCTAGGGGGGTTGCGCATCCCGAGTTGTTCATACTCATTTCCTGATCTCTTTTATTCTTTTCTTCTTTTCTTCATTTCCTCTTCTATCTTCTTTATCTACCAAAAAGGTGTCTCCCCTTTCTGTCTGTATTCTATACTTAGGATGTACTTCGTCCTAAGTATAGGGAGGTGCGCACCTCGAATATTTCTATTCTTTGATCTTCTCCATTGTCTCCTCTTCTTGTCTATACTTAGGGATATCTTACCCTAAGTATAGGGGGAGACAGTTTGAGTACGATCTGTTCATTCCCACCCTCGACCCTCCCTGCCTTATATACAATATGCTATACTTAGGATTATTTGATCCTAAGTATAGAGGGGGACGATCGACTTCTCATTCATTTATTCATTCATCTCTTATTCATTTTCTTAGACTTTTCTATACCACGACTTATGTCTTCTCTTTTCTCTCTGATCTATGAGGACATCGCTCAAGCTAAGTATAGGGGGGTCGTATATTCTACGTATATACTTTCGCCATAACTCGTACTTTTGTATTTTTACTAATAATTATGGCTAATAATAACTACAATTAAATTCATTAAAAACTTTAGTAAAAAGATATTACCATTCCTCAAATTCTTTTTATACTTACTGAATAATAAATCAGGTGAAAATATTTTTTGCAAATTGTTGAAAAATAGTTTGAAAATCCTTTTGAAAATTTATTGAAAACTATTTGGAAAACGTTTTGTTAAATGTTTTCAACCTTTTTAAAAATATTTTGATTGTAAAATTATTTTCTTTGTGTGAAATAAAAAGGTTTGAAAAATGATTTGTAAATGGTTTGAAAAATGCTTGCAAAAATATGTGAAAAATCTATATATACTGTTTGGAAAACTTTTGCAAAATGATTTTCAAATGTGTGTACATGTTTATAAAAATTGTTTGTACAAAAAATTATTTTGGAATATAGTTTTCAACATTTTTTGAAAAACCTTTTTCAAATAAGTTTGAGGAATACATACATCTCACCAAAATTCACTATATATATATGTTTATAAAATTGACCACTTACCCTTGTAAATTCTTAAAGTCCACTTCTTGTAAATACAAGATGCATCCCCATGTAAATATTTGTAACTAGTTTTTAGCCAAATCCTTTTGTTTTCAAAAATCCCCAAAACATTTGCAAAATTAAAATATCAAAAACATTTGAAAATCCTTTTTGAAAAATCTAAAAATGCATATGCATCATCTTTTCGAAAACCCATAAAAAGTTCAAAATCTTTGAAAATTGCATCACAAAAATATTTTCTACATCGCATTTGCTAGCATTCGCATTTTTCAGATTAAGTTTGATAGTTGAACAAGTCTAAGTAAAATCCGAAGATTGGAGCTTGGTTGGACCTTAAATCTACTTAATTAACAGGAATCTTATAGGAGCTGGAATTGAGGTACTGCAGGTCTAGGTTACTTAATTCTTTGAGTATCACGAGACTTGGTTCAATGGATTCTTGACTGCCTAAGTAGAGTATTTCGGAGCACACGCACAACTCTTGTTGATAATGACCTAACTTGGACACCTGCACCTTTCACTTGACTCAACTCAGTTGGAGTGGTGAGGAGGTTGGATTTGTCAGTATGAGACACACATAGGTGGAAACACTTGTCCTCCTCTAGGGAGGGAAGTGCACCCCAACCCATCCGGTGATGATGAGTTTCGAGGACAGGAGATTGTGGGTTGCAATAAAGCTTCAAAAGAGAGATAGTCTACTGTCTCAAGAGGAAAATCTCCCTATGTGAATGTTGTTGTATATAGTATTTTAAAAAAAATTGCAAAAAGTAAAAACTCCAAAAAAGGTGGACATGCCTGTACAAAAATAAAAATGCCTACCGAAGTCTACAAATGTGTATAGTCAATATGCAAGCTTGATCTTCAAAGTCAAATTATGTCAGTCTGCAGCTGGATGACTTGACTACACTGGTCTTGCATCTTAGGATAGGTAGCTACACTGGCTACCGTCCATTCTTCTCTTCACCCCTTCCTCTTGAGTTGGTTGCCACATGAACTTAGAAGGGAATACCATGCTCTTCGAGGAATGAGTTGTTGGATTGGGGAATCATTGGGTTGTCATATTGGAGAAGTCGGTCTCTTTGTCATTTCAGTTGGGGAAAACCACCATCACTTACACTGTACGAGTCAGATTCATAGTCATAAGGGTTTGCTCGTATGAGTTGAAATATTTCTGACCTGGCTATTGAGGAGACTTGAGCAGAGTTTTGGGATTCTCGAAGGCTGTTGGTCATAAGGGTTTGCGTATGAGTTGAAATATTTCTGACCTGGCTATTGAGGAGACTTGAGCAGAGTTTTGGGATTCTCGAAGGATGTTGGATTTCAAATCCGATTCTCATCAAGATTCCGCTCGCACTAAAATTCCAAAGGTCCGACTTAAGCTCCAAACTTTGATTTTGTGAAGACAAGTTTGATAATTAAACTTAATCTAATTTTCTTCCTTTTCTTTTCTTTGTTTTTATTTTCTACACTTATTGCATACGTGTTTGCTAGGGACTAGCAAAGGAAAAAATAATGGGATGATGAATCTCCATTTCGTCATCTTTATTCTATCATTTTGGCCTTAAAAATCAAAGTAAATGCGTGTAAATAGGCTTAATTCAGGCATTTTAGCATTCATTCATCATTGTGTAAATATTGTATAAAATGCGATTTTTAAAGCCATAATCATAGAATAAAGAAAATAAAATATAAAGAATAAAATATTGTAAATATTTTATGACTCGAAACTCCGAGACCTAGGCATCTCGATGACTAGATTGACAAGGAATAAAGTAGGGGGAGATAAGGGCCAAAATACAATAAAAATACCTTTTATTTCATTCATTCTTTATTCATTTTGGGACCTACCTTTGGTTCTACTTTTTATACTTCAAATAAAGAAACTTTGAACATGAAAATTGTCTATAATTAAATAAAGAAAAATACAAAATTGATTTCACTGAAAATAATGTACAAATAAAAAGTTATGATCTGAATAAAATTCCAGAATCCCAACTTCCCAGACCTGTATCTCTCAAATAAAAACTCCAAATATATCAAACTCACATTTAATTATATATTATTTGAAATAAGCTTTTTAATGGAGGTGGTTTCGTATTTTACGGAGCTACAGTTTGAAAGTTGAATTTTGGACCCTTATTGTATACTTGTACAGATTAAAATATTCATTTTATTATTATTCATTTTTTTATAATTTATATTTTTATAATTTTGTAAATATTATTTATAATATATATGTACATTAAAATCAGAATAAAAACCTAAGGATGATTCAAAAATAAAATGCCTATATAACACATAGGTTTAACATCTGTACATATACCTATATGGTTACTATTTCTAATTTAATAAGTGTACATGATACATCTGAAAAATAAAATAAAAATATAGATAAGTTTATAAAATTAATTTATAAATTTATAAAATAATAAACAAAATAAATAAAATTAAACATAACATAAAAATAAAATATTAAAATATATAGATGTATATACCTATATAAGTCTAAAGGGCAACGCATTTTTATACCTCTAAAAAATAAATAAAAATCATAATAAATAAATAATAAAATAATAAACATTTTTTTATTTAATAACCAAAAATTAATAAAATCGTTTACTACTTTTAAATGAATTTACGAATCTTTTTTCCAAGGTTTTTCTGGTTGGTCCACGTGGACCAACCAGATTCTGTCTTTGGTTGACCTCGGTCAACTCCCTGACTGAGGTCTGGCTTTTTGTCAGAACATTGGTTTTGACCAACATCGTTATTTTTTGGAGGCCACGGCAAGCACTATCTCATGTTGCATCCTTGACGACTTTTGTTCCTCGTAGAGCAGTGATTCACGCCCATGTCTCTCCTCGGGCGTTGAATCGCTGCGTTGCTCCAGATTTGTTGATCTTCGAGCCTCGATTGTCAACTCCTCAAATAGAAACCCCCGACTTTCCTTCCACTTTTGATCACTCTTCCACCACCTAAACCCTAGCCAAAGCCCTTGACGACATCCCTGGTGACAGCAGGATCACGTTGGGCCTTTCGGGGATCAAGGAGGTGTTGAATAGAGGCCAATCCACTTGCCGGATCTAGCTAGTAAACCTCGTCACTGGTGCACTCCGGTGAGCATTTTTTATTTATTTTCTTTCGTTTATTTTTTGCTCTTTAGGAATGAGTAGCTGGCCTGGCTTTAGAAGCCATTGATTTGATCAGAGCCATCGCGAATCACCTTAATCACGCGCGGTCGGAGCTCGAGTCCCTTCCGGCCATGGTTGATCATCTCTTGCCTTCACGCACCCTTTCCACTCTCCACGAAGTCGAGGCATTTTGCCCTCGACTTATTGACCAACTCCTGCAGGTACGTGGAGCGTATACGCGCGCCTGGGGCGATTTTGATAATCGCCGGAGGTGCATGGAGCCCCCTCCCCTTCTCCGATGTTGTGGAGGAGTTCCAGTGGCCGCTTCCTCCTTTTAATGCCCCCAGCACTTAAAGGACCACCGCAGGAGCATCATGGGCCATTTTGCAGCTCGAAGGAGTGCCGGAGGAGGGAGAAGGAGGCCGGGGAAGCTCGCTCCGCCGCGGGTTCTTCCTGTTCTTCGTCGTCACCCTCCGGCCGTCAGATCTGGCCTGTTCTTGGTGATGCCCCAGCCGCCGTCCAATCTTGCCCAGCTGCAGCAGTCGATCACATTTGCCAATATCTAATTCGGGTCACAGGAGTGAAGGTATCACACGTTCCCCTCACGACACGTGGCAAGTGATTCTCCATCAGCCGTCGGATCGCACCCAGTTTGGGTATTTTGACCTTTATCCCAAACATTTTTTTGTATTCATTTTATAGTTCATAAACTTGCATCTGCATTACATTAATTTTTGTAATATTTAGGAGCTAGCCCCTGAACTTCCTCTAATTGCATCTGGGTCCTTGTCCACGTCACCTCACATGCATGTGCGCATGAGGGGAGTGGACATTTTGTGAGGGACCCCCATGGGTTTGCTTATTGCATTCTAGTCCTGAAACTTTTTATATGCAGTAATATTTTGGAGGCAAATTTACAATTCAACTCCTGAACTTTTTGAATATTACAATCTAGTCCATGCATGGAGCCCACGTATTCATACATGTGATTTTGTAACAATTGCAGAATAGCCCTTGTGGCTTTATACATTTATAACTGGCCCTGGAATATTTTTATTGCGTTATACTTTTGTGGAAAAATTACATGCATGTCCCTGAGCTTTTCCATATTTGCAAAAATACCCCTACTAGAATACATTTTCTTGATGTTTCTAGTTTTTATTTCATGCACCTATAAAGTTTTAAAAAATCTCAAAAAAATAGCCTTAAGCCCCTGTTGCATCATATTATCACACCATATTTTTTCTTTGTATTTTAATTGCATTAGTATTTATAAAAATTCAAAAACACACATTTTCTTCACTGCTTGCATTAGAAAATACATAAAAATTATAAAAAAATTTTGAAAAATTCCAAAAAAAATATTTTTTTGTTTCTGTTTTTTAGCTCATAACCAAAAACCACTAAAAATTACAAAAGAAAACTCTTAAAAATTATAAAACCCCAAAAATACTTCATAAAAGTATTAAAATTCCTAAAAAATCCTAAAAATATAATTTTTGTCTCCTAATTTTCTCGATTTGGCTATCTTTGATTTAAAATTAATTTGAGGAATTTTGGACTCTGATTTACATTTTTCATCTTCATTTTAACTTTGGCCAACAACATTTATTCAATGGTTTCAGAATTTTTTACTTTAAAAATACCAAAAACATTATGAAAAATCTAGAAAAATCATAAAAATATTAGAAAAATATAAAAATCACAAAAACACTTTATTTCTTGTATTTTGAGTATTTTTCCCTATTTTTATGCCTATCCTATCTCTAGTATATATATCTATTCCTTATATATATTATATCTTTATTAAAACAAAAAGAAAATACAAAAATATAAAATATAAAAATATACAAAATCAATATATTAAAAATCAAAATAAAAATATATAAAATCAAAATTAAATAAAAATATAAAATTAAAAACCCATAAAAAGTCCAAATTGGCTAAGTAATTTACAAGACATAGGGCATTTGACTTTCGCTTAGTCTGCTCACTCCTTTGCTTCTTGTGTTCGACCCCTACTTGCTTGCCATTATACATTCTTAGTAGGGTATAACAAATCTTGATCCTTGCTCTTTAATTGCTTTATTGATTGTGTGAATTAATTGTTGATAAACGTGAAGGCCTGAGTAGTTGCCTCAGCGACAGTAAGTCTGATCTGTCAGACCATTACTTAGCGGCTCTCGCCTATCCGTTTTCCAAATGGTGCCATTGGCGGGGAGCATCGGCTTGTAGAGTAGGCTTGTGTCTTTTTATCTGCTTAGCCATTTTTTATTATCTGATTCTTTTATATAATTGGTTTTGAATCGTCTGACATCCCTTTCTTGTTTTCTTGCGAGGGACCACTGACCGAGGTGGACCGTCTAGGAGATCTTGAGCAGCCTCGGGAGGCATAGCCGGCTATTCTATCCTAGCCGGCAAGAGAGAGCAAAAAGACTTGAGAGAGAGAGAGATAGGATAGTTAGATTTTTATTCTTTTTCGTGAGAGAGGGACATTTGATTAATTTGTAATAATACTGGTACTCTTGACTTTGGACACTCAGGATAGTTAGATTTTTATTCTTTTTGGTGAGAGAGGGATATTTGATTAATTTAGAAATTGTAAATAAAAATATGTTGTAAATAATAAAAATAATTGCAAAATAAAATAATGTACATTTTACAAATAATAACACTCAGAAAAAGCCACAAAGGATAATTGAAATACCGATTCCAGCTCCATACGAGCTCAAATTGAATTAAACTCACTTCCATTGTACTCTAAATTGAATTATCTTTCAAGTGACTGTGGTTTCACAACTCTTGGAATTGCGGTTAAGAAGTACATTTTATGGGGTGCTTTGTGCAGTTTCACCATTATTTATTGTACATATTTATTCATATTTATTTTATATATATAATGCATATATTTGTAAATATTATTTTCATTAAAAATAAAATAAAAAAAATATAAACTAAAAATTAATAAAAAAAGAGATAAAATTATTTCCTTATGTGTATATGTGTATATTGTATTATATGTAGAAAATATTTGTATACAACTAACTTCCTTATATAAAAATAACTAAAAAAAATCTCACATTGATTAATTAATTTAATTTAATTACGAAATTATATTTAGATTTCATTATTTGATTTTATAACCTACCACATATATAATATTTGATTCCATACCTTTAATGGCCACCATTAAGATGGATAATTGATTTCCATAAATTAGTTAATTTTTAGTTGATTTAATTCCGAATTTTGTGATTAATTAATTGATTCGTTTTTTAATAATTTCACCAATAAAAACCTTCCTCATTTGTAGATATTTTCCTCTTTTTGATTTTCTTTCTCTTTTTAATGGGCTCTTCCTCTCTTATTTCCTCTTGACAATCTTTGGTGGAGAGGAGCCTGATCTCCGAGAGTTTTCTTATTGAAGAAGGGTGCCTAGCCTCCGAACCGTCCGGTGACATCGCGTCGGTCTTCGTCGAGGCTATCACGGCATTTCCGATCCCAAGGTGAGATCCAATTTTATTTCTCATCTTTCATGCTTACATATATCGTAGATTTAATTTTTGCTCCCATTTCATTGGTCTTTAGATTTTGAAAATCATAAAAAAGTTTCCATTACCCATATTTCCACCCCGAGTCCGATTTTTCACCTCATCCTGCGATCTCTACACGTTCACGTTCTACCTCATGCAATCTCTCATTTCTAGTCTCGTACGGTGACTGGATCTATGGATCCATTCCATCACGACCTCAGGATCCCCCTTCATGCCTCCAATCTTGTCTATAAATAAATTTGTGTCTCTTTTTCTAACATTTTTGTTTTGCATGAATAAATAACAAAAATAAAAATATAGTTGTTGTTTTTATCTCTAACCATTGTTTTGCAGGAAAATAAAAAATAAAATAAAATAAAATAAAAACATTTTTTATAGTCTTTCTACTTATAGTTTTTATAAAAAAAACAAAAAAGGAAATTTGCAGCATCAGTGGGCCCACACGTCGCGCCCGCCTGTGCTCAGTCGACGCCCGCTGAGAGCCCACCACCCCCGCGGTCCAGGCGCAGTACCCACTCCGCCATCCACCAGCGGCGCTGCCTGATCCAGACGCGCCACCCGTACCCCGACTTCGCCCCCTGCTCTGCAAGACTCCAGCCCTCTTCCGCACGTGCGCAGCCGCGTAGGCGTACGCGCCCGCCTTCAGCCTCTGAGCCGTCTACGTGGTGGGCCGCCCTCCGTGCCCGCACTCCTGATCGTCCAGTCGCCTCCACCGCGGACTGCGCGCCTCCCGATGACCTCGCGCGCTGACGGCGGTGTCCTCTGCATCCTCCCCATCTTTGTGAAAAAGACGAAGGCTGCAAGAAACCCTAGGAGGGTTTTAAGAAAAAAAAGATTGGAGAAATATGACGAAGTCCCCCGAAGGTTTCTTAAATTACGAACATGCCCCCAGCTCTATAAGATCATGTGCAATGCACATGTTAATTTGGTAAATTGCATCTTGAGTCTGTATTTTTATTTATTTTTATATTCAATCCAGAAATTTCAATAATTTCATTTTAATCCTTGGTGTCCAGACTATTTATCTTGCATGTTCTTTTTGATGGAATAAATAATTTTATTGTTCAAAAAATTCTCAAAAAACTTTGTGCATGTTCATGCTGTAGTGTCTGTAATTGTATAAATTTTCATTGGATTTTGTTGTTATTTAATATTTAAAAAAATAAAAAAAACAACATCTTTTTATCTTCCTGAAATTAGAAAATTCATAAAAATTCAAAAATTCACCTATAAATTGCAAAAAAATATTGTAGGTCTAGTTTTTTGTCTTTTAGTTTCTTTCCAATTTTCTTGTGTTAACTCTTTATAAAACTCTAAAAATTTGCAAAAAATGAAAACTCTAAAAAAATTGTAGAAAATTCTAGAAAAATCAAAAAAATATGTTTTCAGTCTCTGATTGTAGATAATTCTTTGTACTTTAGGTTAAAAGTAATACCCAAGAGTATTGGGTACTTAAAGTATTTTTAAGTTGCAAAATACTCTTGGATGTGCACTGTTTCCCTTGTTTTTCACTGTTTGATTTTTGAAAAAATCATAAAAACTTCAGAAAAATTTGAAAAAATTATCAAAAATATTTTAAAACATATAAAATACAAAAACATTTTCTCTATATTTTTTTGAGCATTTTTAACTATTCTGAAAAATACAAAAAGAGTGTGGTTTCTTTGTGCTTGTTTTGAAAATAAAAAAATTCAAAAACCACAAAAAATTAATTTCGAAAATTGACTACTGAGTTTTTAAATCGTGTTCCTTGTATTCGACCATGTTCGCTATATCAGGTAAATAGAATAGCGAAACTGCTTACATTTGCTTTGATTGATTGATTATCTTTTAGGTGGTTAAAAACAATTTTTATGTTGACCGATTCAAGTGGTTGAGAACAACGACACAATTATGATATTTTTCCCATCTTGACGTCATCGATTTTCGGGTTATCAGAGGAGTTTTAGACCCTTAAATGGTCGGGTTTGGATCAGGTACCCAATAAGTAGACACAGGTTGATATCCTTACATGGAATCTACTCTCAAACTTCGTAAATTTTAGAACTTAAGTAAATTTTGGACTGTAAGAATATTTTCTAGATGTCAGGTTAGTATGAAAAAAGGATGAGGATGAGAGAGCAGGGTCGGCCGGGAGCCGATAGTGAGCAGGGATGGATGGAGGTTCATCGTCATCGACGTAAGAGGATGGCAGCCGGGAGCGGAGTGGCCTATGCCACGGCTAGGCCTCGACCTTTTGGGAAAGGTTGCTTCCGGTGTGGAGCCCTTGACCATTGGGCTCATCGATGTCGGGATTCAATTCCTTGTTTCGGATGTCGTGGCTTTGGGCACCGGAACAACGCCTGCAAGATGGGTAACCGGGGTTCTCCGGTTTCGAGGGTGTCGTCGAACCTGTTGGTGGGGGAAGGAGGCGGTAGGGAAGTTCTATCCAGGGGGACATCGGATGTGGGGATGGTAGTGGGGGAGCATTTCCGGGGTGATGTCGTCTTGGTCACGCCGTGGCGGGTGCTGGCACGAGGCCTCAATGGTGAAGAGGCGGAGGCATTGCTGGCGTTGTCAAAGCTAGGAAAATCACTCATTCGATGGAGAGTGGCATGTGCTACGGACGGAATCCTCTCTACCCGTCACTTGTCCTTGGTGCGAGTGCGGGGAATCCCATATCTTTGGCGAATTCTGGAGCGAGTGCAGAGAATTCTCTCGGGGATCGCCGAGGTTGAAGATGTCGTAAGCGATGGAATCGAGAGGGGTGAATGGTCGGAGCTTATTATCCGGGTTCGGGAGCTTCATCCGCGACAGCTTGGTTGGTGGGTTGTGCAATTGTAGGGACGTACCCTTCACGTCGAACTAGCGACGGTCGGTGTTCAGACGACCGATATGGAGCTTCGTAGGAGGCGAGAGGGCGGTAAACCTTCAGGTTGCGGAGTGGAGCTCAGGACGGAGGTTGCCGGGCTGGCAGTTACGTTCGCAACGTTCGCGGCGCCACCTTTCTCGGAAGACAAAATGCTTCCTTCTCTGCATGGTCTGCAGTTTGGTGCATTCAAGGTGGGGGAGCCAATTATGGAGAATCTGAATGGCCCTTCAACATTTAAATCTCTCATGCCAAATGCCCAACATGTGGTTTTTTCAAATCAAACCGCTCGTGAGGGAATTAGACCCCACAATTCGTTGAGGGACGAAGGTGCTTTAATGGCTGTCGTTTCAAACGTCTCATGCGCGGATTCTCCATTTCTGGCTCGGCGGGTTGGAGACTCAAAGGCCCCCCATCCCATTTCTGCATGCCACTCAGATCGGGTCATCGATTCGGGGATGGCTGTTCCACCAAATTGACCAGAATTATAAAACATCACGCTGGGGCAGACCCAGCGGAAAGACGCTGAGGATATGGTTCCAGATTTTACGGATGTTGTGGACTCGGATCTGGAGTGCAGGGGGTCTGGTTCGCTCCCAGGTCCTTCTTACTGTTACATGAATGAAATGGTTGTAGATCCTTCGAGGGATGTCTTACAAGCTAAGAACCCCGAGGTCGTAGCGGCTTCTGGGCAGATCCGACATCGCGCTGAAGAAGTCTTGAGGTGGGAGAGCACAACACTCGAGCAGAAGGAGGAGCTCCAGCATCAAGCCCCTGATCGAGAGGTCGTGTCTCGGACATCATCGCCTGCAGTGTCGATTCGTGCTCTGACGAGTCGCTAAATACGATATTTAATTTGGTCACGTTGTAATACGTGTACTTAGCGACTCGGTCAGAACTGAGAGAAGATCTCCGTGAAGAGTGTCTCGGCTTTAATTTATATTCCGGGCAAGTTCGGGGTCGAACACAGGGAGGCAAAGGAACAGCTTCGGTTTTAATTCAAAAAAAAACTTAGATCTTAGATTTCCAATGCATTTTTTTTTATATTTTTTTAATGCAAAAACAAATGCAAATGCAAATGCTGGTGAATTATGACACTTAGAAAACACACAACAAGGTCAAATTAATTTTAATGTCAAATTAGTCCAATTCAGCCAAATTATATTTTTCCTAGAATCTTAATCCAGTGATGAATGCAAAACACATTTTTTTTTGAATTTTAGGGGTTAGAATGCAATAAATAAAAATGTACACTTTTTATGGGTTTTTTCGCAATTTATCACACAAACAGTAAGCAAAAATTATGAAAAAATTACTGAAATGAAAACATGATGCAATAAAGCTACAGTAAAATTTTTGGATTTTTTTTTTGACAAAGTATGAATTTTTTATGGATTTTTTAGTGAAATCAGAGTGACAGTGAGTAAATAATTCCTAATTAATCCACAATATCAAATTAATCAGAATGCGAATTATCACAAAAATATATTTAAATGATCAATCCAGTAGAGTTGAAATTTCGCAAAAAGGATGTACGTGGATTTAATTAGAAATAAAATACTAAAATCACTCTACAAATTATTTCAGGCACAAGACATCTCCATTTTAGATGAAATTTGGACAGTAAGTTCATCATATCAAGGCATCATATATATTTTTTGTGGAATTTTTAGAGCAACCGTGTGTGAAATATTAATTTAAGAGTCTAGATTGGATAAAATATGCAAAAGTTCAGTTGCACAATTTTAATTAATTCACAATATCTCACAAAAATATAGATAAATATTCAAAAGGTAGAGAATTAGTTCCTCAACATCAAACCATTTTTCATTGAATAAAAAGATGCTAAATAGATGTCCACATTAAGATGCGAATACAGGGGTATCTGCGCAATTTCAGACAACAACATTTACATCAAGAACATGTACAGGGACCATTTCGTAATTACAAAAACTATAAATAAAGAAAATGTAATTTTCACAATAAAATAATTAAGGGAAAGTGGACCTTTCTTCTTCCCTGGTCGGCTGGAGAAGAACCCAATGGATCGGGCGGCGTCGGCGGCGGGTTGAGGTGAAGGAGGTTGCGGCGCGGCGGCACCGACGGCTGAAGACGGACGGTGGAGGGCGAGGGGGCTGGAGGCGGCAGCGAGAGGGGCCGCGGCAGGCTGGGAGAAGAGAAGGCGGCGACCCTGGCGGTTGTGGCGGAGTCGGGGACGGCCGGCGGCGCACGCGGTAGGTCGAGGGCGCGCGCGACGGTGCCGCGAGGTGACTGAGGGGAGGAGACGGGGGGCGGCGGCCGGCAGGCGTGGTGGATGGAGGAGCAGAGATGGGCGGCGGCGGTGGGTTCTCCCACCGCTGCATTTTTTAATTTTTTAAATTTTTTTTTGATTTTTACTGATGTAAAAGAAAGGAAATTTTTTTGTTTATATATTTTTTTTAAATTTTTTTAATTTTCTTAAAAAAATGGAATGAAACAAATGAGAAACAAAATGATGTGGTGGTGTATGATGATGATGATGGAGATGAGTGATGAAATAAAATGGTGGGGTGATATGATGGACTAAAAAAATTACAAAGATAAAAATGAAGACAAGATGAACTAAAATTACCTACGATGAACGTGGGCGTCTATGGGGTGCTCTCGTGAGCACGGTCTTCGCTCAAATCGCCGGCGTGCGATGAGCTCGAGCAGCGCGTGGTTGCGGCTGCGATGTTGGCCAAAAAGCCAACAGATCTCACCGGAGAGAGGGCCGTCGTCGCTCAACCGCGGTTGTGTCGCTGTCACCGATTCAATTCTGGGAACTAGACTCTCCTCACATAAAGATGGATCAAAGGCAAATTGAGGAGGATGTGATGTATATATAGATGATGAAGTGAGAGGTTATTAAAGTGGTGGAGTTGAATGGGAGGTTGATTTATTAATGGAGTTGAATGGGAAGTTGGGAAAAATGGTGGAATAATGGAGTTGAATTGGTGGTTATTGTAGAGAATGGAAATTAAATAATGAATAAACAAATAAATAAAGTTGGCTACTTTAAATACAATAAAATAAAAAGAGAAGAGAAATAGTGGAGAATTTACAAGGGAAGACAAACAACATGTACACACATTTTTTTTACTTTTCTAATATGTAATTTTTTTGTCTTTTTTATAAGAGATATTTACAACGGAAAAATACAATAAAATAATACAATTAAAATACAACACAATCATGATATTTTTGTATTTTTAGTAATTATAAAAGATAAAATAAAAAATGAAGAAGGAATGAATATATACATAATATACAATGTACATCTAGGTCTCAAAACCCAACTTTGCAAATGAGCTCCGATTTTAATTAAACCACTTCCGTTGGATAGATAATTTTCTAACTTGAACTTTAAAAGTGAGTTTGGTGAATTTGGAGTTCATACGGAGTGGTAATTTTGCTTAGAAGTTGGTCTTTATGGTTTTTTCTCTTTGGGATCTAGGAGCATTTATTTGAGGTAAAATTTGTTTTGTATTTTTTACTTTTATATACATTGATACGAACATGTTGGAGAAAGAATTAGCCAAAAAGGAGTTGATATGAAATTATTAAAAATACATGAAGTTTTGGGCTATTTACATGTATAAGACTCCTTTATTTTTGCGGCCTTTTATGTGTAATTTATTTTGTACAATCTAATATACAATAATTAGTGTGTTTTATTTACAAGAGTCATTTTGTTAATTTAATGAATTTATGTACATTTTTCTGGGATTTTACTCGGGGATTTTGCTAAGATCAAGATATTGAGATGATGAATCGTGATTCATCATGCTCCTAGTGAAGGAGGTGGTCTCAACCAAGTTTGTGTTGACGGGAGTAAGCTGCAGTTGAGCTCGGGGCTGTCGTTGGAGGTGCACTTGCTGTCGCAGAAGGAGGAGGAGTTGCGGCAGGGGGCGGACGGAGGGTGTCTAGGATGGGGTTTGAGGGGCGGTGTTGCAGTGGCCCCCCTTCACGATGCATCGCAGGAGAAGGGGCTGGAGGGGGTTGGTGACGTTAGGCGATTCGGCTGGTGCTTTGAGAGGAAGGGGGCTGCTGTGAAGAAGAAAACGGGGAAGAGTCTGGTGGAGCCCCTCGGAGGAGCTGAGCTGGATGTCAGTAAGACAACAATGGGTGCCAATGAATCAACATCTCCTATCGGGCGCCCAAGCTATTTCAGCCTGCTGGACAGAAAATTTGCAGAGAGCTTGGGGGTAGTGGCCCCTCTGAAGAAGAAAGAGTTGTCCTTATGAAGGTGATGTCTTGGAATGTAAGGGGTCTAGGCCGCCCCGAGAAACGGCTTTGTGTGAGAAACCTTATTATGGATGCACGTGCAGATATTGTGATGCTTCAGGAGACGAAGGTCTCAAGGGGAGGAGAAGTGTTGTGGTGTGAACTTGGGGGAGGGGATGCACTTGAGTTTGTCGAGGTGGAGGCGAATAGTGCAGCGGGAGGCCTCCTCACGGGGTGGAAGAAGGAGGTGGTTGAGAAGGTGGGAGCGCAGCGTTCGCTCTTCTCGATTTCGGTTTGTCTTAGGCGCCGTCACGATGGGGTCTTCTTTACGGTGACAAATGTGTATTGTCCTACTGGGAGTGATCGTCGCTCTCTCGCGGCGGACCTGGACCAGGTCGGCTCCGTGTTGGAGGATAGTGTTTGGCTCATTGGAGGGGATCTAAATTTAACACTTCTCCCGGAGGATCGGCCTAGACGCAGGGGTGGTCATGATCCGGGCTCTGAGGCATTTGTGGATCTTCTTCACATGCAGGGACTTTCGATCAAAGATGCTGCGGGATGTGCTTACACTTGGAGTAATGTAAGCTTGAGATATCGGTTAGACAGATTCCTTCTTTCAGCTGATGGGTTGGAGCTTTTCCCTCTCTCTAGAGCTTGGGCTTTACCTCGGGCTCACTCGGATCATACACCGATTCTGTGGTCGTCTGAGGAGCAGACGAGGACAACATTCTTCTTCAGATTCGAGCGTTATTGGCTTTTGTAGGATGGCTTCAAGGAGGAGTTTGCATCACGATGGATCAGTTGGAGACCAGACGGATCGGCAGTGTCTCGCTTTGCAAACAAGTTGGCTCTGCTGAAAAAGTTTCTGTTAATGTACGGAAAGGAGGTGAGAGCTAGATGAAAGGCCCAAAGGGGAGTTGCTCAGGAGGGGGTTATGCGATTGGATGGACTGGATGACCAGAGAGGGCTAGATCAGGAAGAGTTAGAAGAAAGGGAGAGATTGCTAGAAAAGCTGCTATTGGAAGACAAAAAAGAGGAGGTGCAGTGGAGGCAGAGATCAAGGCAAAAGTGGTTACGGGAAGGAGATGCAAACACAAGATTTTTCCATTCTGTGGCATCGGGTAGAAGAAGACGGAACTACATGCATGAGCTGGATGTTGGAGGGGTGAGAGTGGTGGGGGACACACAGCTGGGCCGTGCGCTCAGGGGTCATTTTGTGGAGGCCTCGAGGAGGAGGCGGGGGGAGGGATGGGGTTGGCTTGGGAGAGGAACGAGGGCCTTGTCAGAGGACCAAGCTACGAGTCTCGAAGCACCTTTCGAGGAAGAAGATGTTAAAAAGGCGGTGTGGGGACTGAATGCTGATGGTGCTCCTGGTCCTGATGGGTTCCCTGTTTTCTTCTACAGGGAGTTTTGGTCGTTGCTGAAGGATGAGGTTCTGGATGTGATCAACGAATTTAGGGAGGAAAATAGGGGCTTCGAGAAGGTTAACAGGGCATTGCTTTTCCTCCTTCCAAAGAAGAACCAACCATTGAGAGTGGAGGACTACAGACCGATTGCGTTGTCCAATGCTATTTACCTGATTGTTGCAAAGGTTCTCGCAAATAGATTAAAGAGGGTCCTCGATGCGGTGCTTCTTCCAGAATAGTCTGCTTTCATACCTGGACGATAGATGGTTGATGGTTTGATCATGGCATCCGAGATTTGTCTTCAGTGGAGACGGACCAAGAAGAAAGGTCTGATTTGGAAGATTGACTACGAGAAAGCCTATGATAGCGTGGACTGGAGCTTTCTATGGGTATCTCTTAGGTGGCGTGGTTTTTCAGATCGGTGGATTGCTTGGATGAAGAGATGTGTCACAACATCTTCTTACTCGGTCTTGGTGAATGGGAAACCCGAAGGAGGTTTTTTCCAGCCTTAGAGGGGAGTTCGGCAGGGTTGTCCCTTGGTGCCGATGTTGTTTGTCCTTGTGGCAGATGCTTTGGCAGTTCTTCTCACGCGTGCGGTCGAGGATGGGTGGTGCGAGGGGTTCCGATGTGGAGCCATCTCTTTGCCACTTTTGCAATATGCGGATGATACAGTGCTCTTCTTGGGAGGTATAGAGGACAAGACTCGAAGAGCGATGCAGATAGTGGAGATCTTTAGTTGTATTTCGGGCCATCAGATTAATAGGCACAAGTCGGTTGTGATTCCTTTTGGATGGGAGGGTGACGAAGCTGGTAGAATGGCAGAGCTGATGGATTGTCCATTAGGCGAGTTGCCGATTTCTTACTTGGGCCTTCCCCTAACGGGGGGCAAGCTTAAAAAGTCAGATTGGGACATGATTCTCCAGAGAATTGAGCAAAGATTGGCGGGGTGGAAAGCAGTTACCTTGTTAAAGGGGAAAGCTGATCCTTTTGAAGCATGTGTTGTCAGCAATTCCTATCTTCTTTTTCTCCACTAGATTAATGCCTGTCGGGGTCCTTAAGAAGATTGAATCTATGATGAAGAGATTTTTCTGGTCTGATGGAAAGCAACAAAGATCAGGTATGCACTTAGTCAGTTGGGAAGAGATTACACGACCGCGTAGTGAAGGAGGTTTAGGGATTCGAGATGTCGCAAGCATGAACAAAGCTTTGTTAGCAAAGTGGGTCATTCAGATCTGGGGAGAGTCGGACAAGCTGGTGGCCAGACTTTTGCGCGAGATATACAAAGTGCGAGGCTCCCTCGAGGCAGAGAAAGTACGGTTCGAGTCCCCTCTATGGGGTGGTGTGCGAGAAGTCCTTCCCTTGTTGGCCCCGAAATTGAAACCAAAGGTTGGAGATGGGGAGTGCTTCAGGTTTTGGCAGGATGATTGGACGGGTGGGGGGCCACTAAGTAATAGATTTCCAAGGCTTTTTGCTTTAGCAGCGACGAAAGAGTGCTCTCTATTGCAAGTTGGGATATCAGGGTCTTGGGATCCACAGTTCATGTCCGCTCTCTCGAGCCGGCGGTTAGAGGAGCTATCAAGGATGCAGTTGGAACTGCCGAGGCCTGACTGCATCACTTATGGTAGGGACCATTTTGTATGGGTGGATGGTAGGTTCTCAACGAAGAAGGCATACAAAGAATTCAAGGGGACCACCGATGTCCTAGATGCAGACCTTTGTTTGGATATGAAGATTATTTGGGCTAGCAAGATCCCATGCAGGGTTAAGGTCTTCCTTTGGTGTCTGCGAAGGGGAAGACTGTGTGATAAAGAAAGGAGAGGAAGACTTTTGGGCATTCCGGACATGAGGTGTGACAGATGTGGAGAGCAGGTTGAAGATGCAGATCATTTGTTTTTCAGGTGCCCGACATCTGACCACGTATGGAAGGAGGTTGGATCACCGTGGGCGTCGTCAGGAGGTACTATGGATTTTTGGAGATTAGTGAGGTCCATGGGAGGGAATTCAACAGATGACTGTGCTTCCCCTTTTGCAGTGTTATGGGCCATTTGGGTTGGGAGGAATGATCTTATTTTTAAAAATCAAAGATTCTACCCTGAGAATGTACTCGCCCACTGTAACTCTCTATATCGATTCTGGGTCGCCGGATAATGTACACTTTATTATGTTTTAATATATTATTATTGAGGTGAATCCCATCTCGGGAGGTCACCCTCGTCTTCTATTCAAAAAAAAGGTTAGTATGAAAAAAGGAGGCAGATCGTCTGTTGTGGTGTTGTCCTTACTGTGATAGCATGAGCCACTCGATCTTGATCGAGCGGTTCACACGATTTTGCACAGTACGAGCCCACAAAAAGTGCAAAATCGTGCGAACTGCTTGATCTTGATCGAGTGGCGCACACAACTACTGCAGAATCTACTGCACTTCGACCTGTAGCAGATGATCCTCTCTAATGAACAAAATACCTGTATAGTTACATCAGGCGTATTCTCCCTTTTAGTCCCCTCTTGTTAATAAACAACCTGCATTAATCTTTAGTTGTCAATGTCGACGAGAAAGTGCAGTTCGACAAAAATTACAAAATAATTGATAGCTTAGAGTCAGAGAATACAAGATCGAATTCTCCTCCAATGTTTACAGTAGAAGTGTTTTGTGAAGGCTTTCCGTCTGCAATTCTGTAACTACCAATTACACAATCACACGAACATTGTAAGAACATTGAAGATGTCGCGGCTTTACAAAGGGTTTTCTCGTACCCATGTGGTTGGGTTCCGTGGTCAGACGACTGTAGGTCCGAACGACTTTACCTTACAATGAAGATAGTTGAGGACGGAATAGGATTGTCTGCTGTAGCAAGGGTTGCAGCAGACTCTGTTGCAGGATCGGAAGCCGCTCGATCTTGATCGAGCGGTTTTCATAAATTCGCACGATCCTTACCCACTCAAAGTATGAATTCGTGGGAACTGCTCGCTCAAGATCGAACAGCTCTCGACCCTGCAGGTGTGCTGCAGTCTTTGCTACATCAGACAATCCACATCCTTAGGGACACGGGTTTTACATTCGAAGGCAGCGGATTTCTACAATACAACATTTTATCGTAGATATGGTCGCGTGAGGGCGAGAGGGAGGTTGACGAGAGGGCGAGGGGAGAGTGGCAGCGTGGGGTTGGGCGCGGCAAGGGCAAGGCCCACGAGGTTAACGACGATGGATCTTTCGATAAAGGGAGCGCGGAGGACGTGATGATGGAGGAGTTGGCAGGAGATGATCCCTGGAGCATGCCAAAGGCGAGGAATCGAAGTCCGAAGGCTCACGGACACGGGAAGGCATGGTGCTTCCGATGCGGGTCTACGGAGCACCTTTCCAAGTCATGCGCTGCGGTGGAGCCATTATGTTTCCGATGTGGATGTCCGGGGCATCGAAGGCGTGAATGCACGAAAAAGGAATCGTGAGTGAAGAAGAGGGACCCGGAACCTATTTTATCAGACTCAGAACTGGTGGATCTGTTGCGGCAGTTATCTATGAGAGCAGCGGATACGCAACCGCTGGAAGGGGTCGTCGTGGGGGAGGGGGACGTGGAGGATTTGACGAGGTTTTGTGAGAGGTTGCGTCTCACGAAGGAGGACAACATCTATGTCGACACGATCTGGCTGCCTGGGAATCTCATCTGCTTGAGGGGTATGTCCATGGATGGTGTGAGAATGGTTTTGAACGGGGCGTTGTCAACTTGTATCCCTTGCAAGGCAGGGTGTAGCATCCGTTGGAGAAGGCCTCGTTTCTTGGACGGCTGTGCGGGCGATAAACTTCCAGTTTGGAGGTTGCGTGTGGCCGGAGTACCACTGAGATGCCGGCAGCTGGAACTTGTTCGCCAAGCGCTGTCGCGTTTTGGCGAGGTTATCGATCTGTGCTGCTCCGGGCTGCGACCTGGAGATGGACCTGAGGTAGAGGTGCTACTATGAGGGAATAAACCTCCTTCGTATTCACATGCAGAGATGTCGATCGGTCGGAGAAGGGTTCCTCTTTGGGTTGTTTCGTTGGATGAGCATATGAACACTGAAAAGTTTGGAGAACAGGACGGTGCAGCGGTGGCGGAGCATCCGACCGGTGGCGATGGGAGGATGCATGCGAAATTGACGGAGGAAAATCCGGATGCATTGAATGTGTCAACAGATTCGGAGGCGATGGGAGGCGTAACGTCCGCAATCAACAATGGAATTTCAAAAGACGGCAAATCACAACTGGAAACGATGCTAATCGAATCCGAAGCAAGAGCTGATAACCCGATCTCAGGTATCATTCATTCAAATATCTCCATACCCCAAATCACGAAGGAAGGGAATCCTGTTTTCTCGGGTGGTCCAATTTCAAGTGCAATGACGCGGACAACCAATGGTAATTTATTTGCATACCCAATGGGAGGGAATCAACAATGTTGTTCCAGTATGGTTCATCCGATGACGTCTGCTGCGAGAATAGATCCGCTGGTCTCGTCCTCAGCCATGGCGACTCATATCACATGTGATGGTTCCCAACGGAGGTGGAAAAACCCATCTGCTTGGTGGTGGACCTTGCAAAAGCGAGTCGCGAAAGTGGGGGAACGAAGGTGGATGGTGTAGTTAGGGAGGAGGGATCCGTCTCGTCGAGATGGATTGCCGGCGAGCCACGTCGTGTGAAGGGGAAAGGGACCTTTTAACGTGGTGGCTTGACTAAATGCTCGAGAGCGATCGGGAGTCCGAGGGAACCGATGGGTATGCTGGAGGTTGCTCCAAGGAAACGTCGTCGACAGGCGGATGCATGCGAGTTTGATGCGGCAAGTCTTGAATGTGGCAGAAAACAAGGGAGCGACGGATCGTCGGAAAGTGCAGCAGGAAGACTAGAGAAGACATATAAGGTGGGGCTGGAGATGAAGAGAAGAAATGAGGTGGCTTCGCAAGTTGTAGCGGCGTCAAATGAGAAAGAGGGTCAGAGTGAAAATCAAATTGTTGTTCCTGACGGATGCATGGAAAATGATCTATACGTACATGCAGTAGCACAAAGAGTGGGGGTGCAGATGGCGGGGGACTCCCCCTTGGTTATCCAATGAAGTGTCTAACATGGAACGTGAGGGGGCTGGGTCAACCGGAGAAGAGATTGGCGGTTGTGTCCCTGCTCACAGCTTGGAGGTTGGATGTAGTTTGTTTACAGGAGACTAAGATTGAGTCTTGGGATTTAGTTAGATGGAGTTCTATCTCTGGAGCTCATCTCAATAAGTTTAGATCTGTACTAGCAAGCGGAAGTTCAGGAGGAATTGTGTTAGCGTGGAACGATGACTTGTTTGAACTTGTGGAGGATGTCATTTTGGCACAATCGGTTACAGTGTTGTTGCTCAACAGGAGTGATCGCTCACGGATAATGGTGACATCTGTCTATGGTATCTCGGGTGCCGCTTCCAACATGGGTTTGTGGACAGAACTTCGCACGGTAAGAGAACGATTCTCACAGGAGGCATGGATCGTGGGGGGCGACTTCAATGTCACGCTATATTCGGATGATAGACCAGGTGGACGAGGAGGTCAGGATCCTGGATCATGCTATTTCCAAGAGGTAGTAGAGGATCTGGCTATGGAGGTTCTTGATGCGACGAATTGCAAGTATACTTGGCGTGGTTCATCCTCGAGGTCACGAATTGATCGGTTTCTATTATCTACGGAGGCTCTTGAAAGGTTTGGTTTGGCATGTGTTACCTCCCGCCCTAGATCAAGGTCAGATCATACGCCTTTATGCTTGGACACTTGTAGTGGCAGAGGTTATACCTCGTACTTCAGGTTTGAGAGGTGTTGGCTTATGGAGGATGGCTTCAAGAACATGGTGACATCTTTTTGGACCAGTTTAGTGATGGAGGGGTCTGCCACTGTGAGATTTTACTTGAAGCTTGGCGCTTTACGTCAAAGACTGCTTGCTTTTAGGAGGGACTCTAGAATGGCTCGAGAACAAAGGAGAAGTCAGGCACAAGGTGAGCTGGAGCGGTTAGACTTGGTGGAGGATGACAGAGAGTTGGATGAGGATGAGCTCTTAAGTCGTGGGTTGGTGTAGAAGATCCTTGAAGAGGAGGATAGAAAGCGTGAGATGGAATGGAGGCAAAGATCGCGTCAGAGGTGGCTGAAGGAGGGGGATGCAAACACTAGATTTTTCCATGCGGTGGCAAATGGTAGAAGAAGGAAAAATATGATCCATTCAATAAAGGTTGGGGCTGACGAGTTTGTTGGCGAGGAGGAGGTTGTTGGGGCTATAACAAATTATTTTAAATCTATGAGCAGGCGTGCACCTAGTTGTGGTTCAAGATGGATGGGAGTGGGGGTGACTCAGATCTCTAACCTTGATGCGGAGCTGCTGACGAGACCGTTTGAGGTGGGGGAGGTCCGTAGTGCAGTTTTTGACTTGAACCCAGACGGGTGCCCTGGGCCAGATGATTTCCCTATCTTCTTTTTTAGGGAGTTCTGGGATTTACTTGCTACAGAGGTAATGGATGTTGTCTTGGAATTTGCAGAAGGTAACTCTGGTTTTGAGCGGCTCAATAGATCTTTCATTTTCCTTCTGCCAAAGAAGGAGTTTGTCACAAGTGTGGAGGATCACCGTCCCATTGCTCTGTCTAATGCTATCTGCCTAATTGTGGCCAAGGTGTTGGCTAATAGATTGAGGGGCATCCTGAACAAGATCATTTCTCCAGTTCAAAGTGCCTTCCTACCTGGAAGACAACTGATGGATAGTGTCGTGATGGCTACAGAGATTGTGGCAGATTGGAGGAGAAACAAAATGAAGGGAGTTTTATGGAAGGTGGGTTTTTCCAAAGCCTATGACAGCGTGAATTGGCGGTTCTTGTGGGCTTCTTTGTATCGGAGGGGATTCCCAGACAAATGGATCTCGTGGATGAAACGGTGCGTAACGACAATCTCATGTGATGTTCTCGTGAATGGTCAGCCTAGAGGGGGCTATTTCCAACCACAACGTGGGGTTCGCCAGGGGTGCCCGCTTGCGCCCCTACTTTTCGTTCTGGTAGCAGATGCACTAACAATAATGGTTGATCGTGCAGTTACAGGAGGATTTTGCAGTGAATAATCTAGAGGTGGCATCTCTGTGCCCATTCTTCAGTACGCAGATGATACCATCCTATTCGTTGAGGGTGGTCCGGAGAGCTGTAGAGGACTTTCTGTTGCCCTTGACATATTTGGTGCAGTGTCAGGATTGAAACTCAATAGAAGAAAACCTGAATATGTGCCTTTTGTCTTGACGAAGGAAGAGATTGATTTAAGTGAGAGATGGTTAAGGTCACAACGAAGGGTGTTGCCCTTGCGCTATCTTGGTGTGCCGCTAGTGGTGGGAAGGATGCATCTGACTGATTGGCTTCCTGTTGTTGAGAAGATGGAGCAAAAACTGGCCGGCTGAAAATCCGTGTGCTTATCTAGAGGTGGAAGGCTAGTATTGGTGAAATCCGTCCTATCTGTGATCCCTATTTTTTTCCTGTCAGCTAGGATAATGCCTACAGGGGTGAGAAAGAGATTGGAGAGCATTATGAGACGCTTTTTCTGGTCATCTTCTGATAGATCTAATGGGTGGCCTCTGGTGGAATGGAATACAGTTTCCCGATCAAAGGAAGATGGTGGTCTTGGGGTTCGAAGTTTGGAAGAGATGAACAAGGCACTCCTTAGTAAGTGGATTATGAGAATATGGGGAGATTGTGGCAGTTTGGTGTGTAATCTACTGCGAGAAATCTATAGCATAGGGTCCTCTTTGCCGAGATCTGGCGAGGCGAGAAGTGCACCATCACATTTTTGGAGAGGAATTTGCTCTGTGGTGCAGGATATCATACCCTTCCTGAGGCCGGTGCATGGAAATGGTGCTGGCTTTAAATTCTGGGTTGATGACTGGAGTAAAAGTGGTGTTCTTGGTGTGAGATTCCCACATTTGTGGGCTTTGGCTGTTGACCCGAATTGCTCTGTGGCGAACGTGTGGGATGGTCAATCCTTTATATCGCAGTTTAGATGTGAACTTTCGGATCAACGTTTAGATGAGATGTTGGTGATGCTTGAAGAGTTGGATAGCGTAGAAGGTCCCACAACTGGGCGTGATTGTTGGTGCTGGTGTGATGGGACCTTCTCGGTGGGGAAGGCATATAAATACCTAAAGGGCCCCACGACATTTGACCCAGGGGGGTGCGTGGCGGACTGCAGAAGGATATGGAAATGGAAAATCCCGATTCGTGTGAAAGTCTTCTTGTGGCTGTTTAGAAGGGGGAGACTGCTAACTGGTCATAGACTAGCGCGTTTCATGCAGACGGTGAACCCCATTTATCGTCGATGTCAGGTGGATACCGAAGATGCTGATCACTTATTCTTTAAGTGTAGAAGCTCAATGGAAGCCTGGGACATGTTTGGAAACCCAATGGTAGCAATGGATGGGGTTTCTGGTTTTTGGGAATCTGTTGGTGCTAGATGGAATGGTTCAGAGAAGGAGAGGACGAGCCGAATTGCAATGATCTGGACCATCTGGGTGGCTAGAAATGGGGTGATATTTAGACAGGAACGATGCTATGGTGAGAATATTGTGGCGCACGCAAAATCACTAGCTGAGTTTTGGTCCATGTAACATATTCTTTATTGGTCTCTTGGTTTGTATTTGTACAATTTTTTGATGAATAAAAAGTGAAGTTTTTGGACATTCACCTATACGGTGGAAGCCCTTTTTTCTTAAAAAAACATTTTATGGTAGAAACTACAGGGGCAATGCAATCGCGGAAACTCAGGGGACGTGTAAAAATTCCTTCTTGTTTACAACATAAAGGCAGAACATGTACTTTGGCCAATTTCTAATTATTTCACGATAACTTCCCGTTTGCTGCGTGATTTCGTTCATGTGTGCAAGGGGTCCTTCAAGTGAGGCGGATGGTTCGTAAGGAAGCACATTTCAAGGAAGATCACCGCCGAAGATGATTCAGAGAGGACATCAACCACTGCAGAAGCAGATGGCTAAAATCCGTTCATCGATCAGATGGTAAAATTGGATGAGACCAATTATGCCGGACGATGATCGGGATCTCACGACCTCCATAAAACGTCAAGAGAATGAGCATCTTTTTCTGAAGTGTTTGGACTCGGCGTACTCTTGATCAGTCTACGACTCGTTTTCTAGATGGAGGTATACAACAAGCTCAGTCGGCGAGAACATATATGATATTTATTCATTATGAGTTTATTAACCATATTTAACGTTACCACAAGCTCAAACTTTCATATATGAGAGTACTACATGGTGAGAATTAAGATTCTTTATTTCGAATACTGGCCGGTATATACGTATATCATGGAACGCGATCAGCCAATGCGCGGCACCGAGGAGACAATCCCGTAGGCATTCACGTACACGTGGACTCTTTCGCAATCGAAGTCTCGGGTGACTCCTTGGCCCGGTCGGACGATGACAGCGTTCACGATGCGATTCTCGCTCTCGATGATCTGCTCAGCTCTCCACCCCGGGTATCCAACGAGCTCCGGCCACTGGTTCTTGCCTGTGGATCGAGATCAGAACCGAAACAGTCTGGGGGCTGAACGTGCTTAGCGGTGGGATTAGGGAATGCTATAATTATAGAAGAACATACCTTGACACTCAGACATGGCTAACAACCCTTGTGATCGATCCTAATCAAGCAGCCTTTGTTGATGTGTGTATAGTACGTGCTTTGCTTCGAGAGGTTCGTGGAGCTCTAAATTTATATGATGAGATTCGGGATTCGTCGGTCAAAGTTGCAGGATTTGATGGCTTACGACACCATTTCAACATCTATCTAAATTTGCCTTGACGTGTGGATGTTTTTCACAGAAGAACATAATAAATATACGTACCTTGGCGTGTACACGCATTATTTTTCCCTTTTTTTTAATAAAAATACACTTATCTTTTAGTTGACAATGTTGACGAGAAAAGTCTAGCTTGACAAATATGATAAAATAATAATAAATGGTGTTATTGATTAAGTAGGGAGAGAATACAAAATCGAATTCTCGTCGAAGGTTCACATTAGAAGTAATCGTGAAGGCTTTCCGCCTGAAATTCTATAAATACCGATAGCACATGAACATGATTCATAAGTTGTAGCCTAAACCCGAATCAAATATCTGGGAGTATAAAAGATGTCGTTCTGCAAAGGTACGTTAATGTTTACGTGCTAATCACTCTAATTTTAATCGTAATTAAGAATTTTACACTCGATTAGTACCTAACTTCATAACCGAGCAATGCCTCATCGATTCTACGTTTGATCTCTCATATATATAGGGAAGCAATCGTGGCCGGAGCTTGTCGGAGTCGACGCGAAGGTCGCCGAGTCAATCATTGAGAGGGAAAACCCCGCCGTCGATGCGATCATCGTCACGCCAAATACACGGCTGGAAGAGAATTTCTCGTGCAGTAGGGTTTGGATATTTAAGGACAGTGAAGGGAAGGTTAAGCAAGTGCCAACAGTAGGATGATTGCTAATCCATGTGTTATCTATGCTAGTAACGATCCTAATGGCTTTTGATATGGTTTAGTGTCCTCCTCTCATGTGGAGCATATAATTACTTAAATAAATAAACTACAAGCAAAGATATATGTATGTATTCGTGTATAATTATTTAATAAATAGACTAAAAGCAAAGATATTGGTTTGTATTCGTGTATTTGTATAAAACCTCTCAAATCTATGTGAACATTGACAATACTTCATGAAAATTCTCTTTACATTTGTGGTTGATTTTTTCATAGTTAGAATTTATCTAGATGCAATTTCCTAGTTTGTTTTAAAAAAAGGTCAAATAACATTTTGGTCCCCATTGGTATGTGGAAAAGCCGAATAAATAAGTTCGTCACATGCTGGAATTTTTAAGCCACGTGTGATAGAATGCTATAATATATAGGGATATTTACATCCATAACCCTGAGTAATCTTGTAATTACCCCAAAAACCCTACGTAATCACGTATTACACCCAACACCCTGGATAATGTTTAACCCTTACATTACATAACCCTGAAGTCAATTTCCATCCATTTATACCGTTAACTTTGATAGACTCCATCCATTTTAGACAATTTTACCCCTATAATATAGACATGCCCCCGTCACCCCTGCATCCCGGTGAAAGCCCCCCTCCTCGAGTCACGCGCCGGGCGGTGGTTGTGCTATTCGCATGTGCTTGAGCTAGAGGGGAGACGAAGAAGAAGCCTCCGGTGGTGTTGCTCTGATTCATGAGATGGGCTCCCTGCTCGTCGATACACGACGCAGCAGGAGCTTCGTCTACCCGAGGAAGGACCGGAGAAGGAGCTGTGGCTGCCGCCTGCTCGTGGATGGAAGGTGCTGCTTTGAGATGTGCGGGCGGAGGGATTTCGAACCTGGAGTAATCCACATCACCTGGATCTGCAATTGACGAACAATTCGAGGGTCAAATAAGGTGGGTAGGGCAGTAGTGGAGGTCCCTCGTGAGGGTGATGAGATGGTGGACCTAAAGAGCTCGGCTCTTGCAGAGCCGAGGTGGGTCGGAATGAAGATTGTGCTGAAATCAGAAGATGTTGATCTATCAGAAGTCTTAGGCGAAACAATTGGGATGATTTGATTTGGGTCTCGATTGTGATCATCGAAGTTGAGGGTGGGTTAGAGAATCCAAACAGGCAGGTGATTGGAATCTCCGCTGAGAATGACGGACTAGAACTCTTGGTCTGGTTGTAGACGATCGGAGTTGGCAAGTGAGAAAGGGAAGACGATCGGAGTTGGTCGGGATCGGGGTTGATTTGGGAGATTTGGTTTCAGATCTTACGAAGAAGAGGAAGAAGATAACAGAGAGAAGACGAACTGGAAGAACAAAAACAAATCAAAGAAAAGAGAAAGAAGAACAACAGAAAATGTATTTCCTGTGGGTCGAATGGAGTGTGTCTGGGAAGGACGTGCGGAATGGAGGAGGTTCACATGGGGGAGGAAGCTGGAGCTTCCTTGTCGTCGCTCACACCTCGGCAAGGAGGAGCTAAGCACTTGCCGATGAAGATGGACAGCTGCGACAAGGAATGGGGTCCCTTGGATCATGCATGCAAGATGCACGGTCGTCGCTCACGGTGGCTCTCGCTCTCGGTGTCAAGCTTAAACCGATCGAAATGTGTGTGCATTTTTCTCATATATCAACAAGCTACTTATTAAACTCGTTAATATTGTGTTGTTATAAATTTATTGAGACGTAATCGTTTATTGCAAGTAGCAAAAGCCAAAGATCCACTTTCTGATCCAAACACATCAAACTACAGAAATCAGAAGAACATAATTTCCTATCAGAGCAATTAACAAAACAAAATCTTCATTATGACATAATCTTACACAATCGAAACTCCCAACAAAGCTTGAATTAGCATCAAACATCCACACATACAGATCAACGAGGAAATCCACTGGACCTGATATCACTGTACTGCTTCTGCAACGCCGGATTCATGCACGAGAAGATCGACGGCTTCTTCGGCTTGATGCCGAAGAGGAACGACCGCAGCAGTATCCTCGACCGCATCGAGAAGTTCATGAAGTGGTACTGGTGCATCCCGCCGCTCTTCACCACCGGCACGAGCTCGAACGTCTCGGTGAGCTTCTTCAGCGCCTTGACGTCGCTGCTGGATGTCCCTAACGTGATTCAGTCTTGTCTGGAGCTCCCCCGCGTGCCACTTCTCATCTCCCGTTGTGCTCTCCTTCCAGGATGGCTTTCTTTCTTCCTTTTCTTTTTTATTTAATATTAGCCATTTGATCGACGTTGAGTTAGACTAACTCAATGATGTGGTTGAGTTAATGGTTAAAACCAACGGAGGGTTATAGGTGTGAGACGGAATAAGTATTCGAGGTTTCTCATGTAATTCGTGATTCCGCAAGGTTCTTGGGGTAATTACGAGATTACTCAGGGTTATGGGTGTAAATATCCCATATATATATATATATATATATATATATATATATATATATATATATATATATATATATATATATATATATATATATATAGTCGAATCAGCCTCTCCTATTGGACGCCCAAGTTACTTCAGCTTGCTGGACAGAAAATTTGCAGAAAGTCTGGGGGTAATAGCCCCTTTGAAGAAGGGAAAAGTATTGTCTTTATTAAGGTGATGTCATGGAATGTGAGGGGTTTGGGCCGCCCTGAGAAACGGTTCAACGTCAGGAATCTTGTCTTCAAAGAACATGCAGATGTGATGTTGCTACAAGAGACGAAAGTGTCAAGTGGAGGAGTTGAATTTTGGAGAGACCTGGGGGGTGGGGATATTTTTGAATTTGCCGAGGTGGAGGCCCATGGTGCGGCAGGTGGCCTCCTTACAGGCTGGAAGAAGGATGTTTTTGAGAAAGTAGGGGAGCAACGTTCGTTGTTTTCAATCTCAGTGAGCCTGAAGCGTCGTCAGGATGTTTTTTGCTTTACTGTGACAAATGTGTATGGTCCTACCGGGACCGTTCGTGGCTCACTCGATGATGATCTGATCCAGGCGGGATCTGTAGTAGAGGACGATGTGTGGCTCATTGGAGGGGACTTCAACTTAACTCTTCTTCCAGAGGATCGACCTAGGCATGGAGGGGGTACCGATCCGGGCTCTGAAGCTTTCGCGAATTTTGTCCATTCGAGGGGGTTGTCCATATTGGATGCAGCAGGGTGCGCCTACACTTGGCGCAATGTCAGATCGAGATCTCGTCTAGATAGATTTCTTCTATCGTCTGAAGGAATGGAGCGCTTCCCTCTCTCTCAGGCGTGGGCTTTACCGAGATCACATTCTGATCATACGCCGATTCTGTGGTCTAGTGAAGAGCAGACGAGGACAAGATTTTGCTTCAGATTTGAGAGATCATGGCTTTTAGAAAGTGGCTTCAAGGAGGAGGTGAGTTCGCGCTGGAACGGGTGGACTTCGGAGGGGTCCGCTGTCGTCCGCTTTGCAAGCAAGCTGGCCCTGTTGAAAAAATTCCTTTTGTCTTACGGAAAAGAGGTGAGGGCGAGGCGAAAGGCCCAGAGGGAGGTAGCACATGAGGGAGTTGTTCGTCTAGACGGGCTGGATGACCAGAGAGAACTAAACCAAGAGGAGTTTGCGGAGAGGGCGCGGCTGCTAGAAGAAATATTGTTGGAAGACAAGAAAGAGGAGATAGAATGGAGGCAAAGATCGAGACAGAAGTGGTTGAGGGAAGGAGATGCAAATACTAAATTTTTTCATTCTATGGCATCGGGAAGAAGAAGACAGAATCACATCCGGGAGCTGGAGGTCAGGGGTGTTAGAGTGGAAGGGGATGCGCAGCTGGGGCAGGCTCTCAGGGAGCATTTTGTGGAGGCGTCCAGGAAAAGAAGGGGGGAAGGGTGGGGATGGGTGGGGAGAGGGGTGGAGGTATTGTCGGAGGAGCAAGCGGAGGGGCTTGAGGCTCCCTTTGAGGAGGAGGAAATTAAAAGCGCGGTTTGGGGGCTCAACGCTGATGGTGCCCCTGGTCCAGATGGCTTTCCGGTCTTCTTCTATAGAGAATTCTGGAGTTTGTTGAAGGGTGAGATTCTAGCCGTGGTCAATGAGTTTAGAGAGGGGAATAGGGGATTCGAGAAAGTAAATAGGGCGTTGCTTGTACTCCTTCCCAAGAAAGACCATCCACTGAGAGTGGAAGACTACAGGCCGATAGCGTTGTCTAACGCCATTTACTTGATTGTAGCAAAGGTTTTGGCAAATAGACTCAAGAAGGTCCTTGACTCGGTGATTCTTCAGGGTCAGTCTGCTTTCATACCTGGTAGACAGATGTCCGATGGATTGATAATGGCATCTGAGATCTGTCTTCAATGGAAGAGGGCGAAGAAGAAAGGAATAATTTGGAAGATCGATTATGCAAAAGCTTATGATTCCGTAGATTGGAGCTTTCTATGGGCTTCTCTGAGACGTCGTGGTTTTTCAGATCTTTGGATTGCATGGATAAAGAGATGTGTCACTGTTGAACCGGGAAATCGCAGAGGTCGTGTTGACTCACAAGGCGAATCAACAGTCGCTGATTTGACCTCCAACGAAATCCGAGATTCAAACAACAATTAACCCACAACAATTAAATCAAACAATGAATGTAAATGTGCGGAGTTAAAATTTATTATAACTCTACAACAAGATGTGTATAGGTGCAAGTATTGTAGAGGTCGAACACAGGGAGCAGACAGGTAGAACGGGGCAAAGATTGCTCAAAAATGTGTGTGTTGTGATTAAGTGCCTATGTTGCTAATTTTTTGTGGGTTTTTAATTTTATAATTTTTATTTGATTTTTAATTTTTGTATTTTTGTATTTTGATTTTTAATTTACTGATTTTATATTTTCTTTTTATATTTTATATTTTTTTTATATTTTCTTTTTCAATATTGGAAAATAAAGACAAGGTAATAAAAGACAAGCTAAGGTATTTATAAAAATAGGTAAAAATACTCAAAAATAAAGAAACAAAGTCTTTTTGGTCTTTTTATACTTTTTTACTGTTTTTGTGATTTTTGGGTAATTTTTAGAATGTTTTTGGTATTTTTAATTATCAAAATAAAGCAAACAGTGAAGAAAACACAAAGCTGAAACTAAAATGGAGAAATAAAATATTAAACAGTAACAAAAATTCTCCAAATTAATTTTCACTTAAAGATAATAAAACCAAGAAAATTTAGGAAAAGAAAACACTATTTTTGGATTTTTTAATGATTTTATAAATTTTTATGAAGGTTTTTAGAGTTTTGCAATTTTTAGGAGTTTGGTTTTATATTTTTTTATGATTTTTGGTCTGAAATTAAAACATACTAAAAGGAACGAAATATATTTTTTTGGGATTTTTTTAAAGAGTTTTTATATTTTTTAGTGATTTTCTAATGCAAACAGTGCTGAAAATGACTATTTTTGAATTTTTATAAATAATAAAATGCAATATTTATAAAAAATAAAAATATAGCGTTAATCTACTATGCAACAGAGGCTTAAGTTAATTTTTGTAGATTTTTTTGGGTTTTGTAGATGTATGCAAAAATTAGAGGAAGAGCACAACAATGCAAAGCCTGACAGGGGCTTTTTCGCAATAGTCAAAAGGTGCAGGGGCTGATGTGCAAAATTCTCACAAAATAATATACTAAAGCAAATAGTTTCTGAACTATTAGCAAATACACAAAATGCGAAGGATATTCCCGCAAAAATCTCAGCCCCACGTGCAGAGGCACGCGCGCCTGGGAGGGGTAGATCCGCAATATACAAAACGTTGGGGTCAAATTCGCAATTGTACCAAATATTTTACACAGCAGACGAAAGCTTTGACTAAAAGCACTAAATACAAAAACACACTGGGGATAGTTCGCAATTTACCCAGACAAAAAAAGGGGGGCGCATCCAACGGCTGGTCCCTGCCACTTGGACACGTGCCGCGCGGATACGCGCTGATGCCGGTTCACCAAGGATCGGCTAGGATGAGCTCCCAGCCGCGAATCTGACGACGCACGGGTGAACTATCGGGCGGCTGCTATGATGCCTGGCTCCCGTTTCTGATCGGACGGCAGGGACTCCCCTCGCAAGAACAGGGACGAGTCCGGCCAAGTCCGGACTCCACGCACAGCACAGCACCTTCCGCCAGCCGGAGGAGGGACCCCCGCGGAGCGCAAAACCCTCCTGGAGGTCTTACGCGCCCGCGATGGGCGAGGGCGAGCTCCAACAGGTCTCCGGGAAGCCTCCAAGGGCGGCGATAGGCGGGGTGTCCAGGGACCTCATCGTATCTCAAAAACCGACCCCCGGCGGGGCCTTGCACCTCCAGGACCTGCAAATGAAGATCACACGACAAGAAAAAATGGTCCTGGGGGCTACAGCAGTGGGGAAAGGGTGGAATAGGAGTGGGCGGACATTGGAGGTGGTGGCCGGAAGCGCAGCACTCCGGCGAGGAGATTGGGCGAAGTTTACTTGAGGAAAGGTCCAGTTAAATGCGTGAATCAGTGCCCTATCTTAACAGAGAATAAAGCAGCAAAAAAATGGACAGAAAGATGAAGAAGAAAGAGGACCTCGAGGGTTGAACAACCCAAGGTTGTACCTCCACGGCCACTGTGGCCGGAGGTGATGGAAGCACCTCCTTGATCGACTAGCACCGCCCCTGAGGAGTTGGAGGATCTCCTGTCACAAGACCCGATCCAGAACTCACAACCAAAGAGTGGGAAGAAGGTCAAAGAGGGTTCAAGGTTTGAATGGGGCGATGAGGCCTATTTTGAAAAGATGGTCATGGTGCGAAGTTCAAGGACGTGTCACGGGCGCTGTGATGATCAGAATGCCAAGCCAATGCCTGGGCGTGGTAGCTGGATCATAGGTGATCAACTCTCGTGAAGAGGCCGACCTCAAATGGTGAAAGGATCGCCCTCCAAAAAGCCGCGAAATCGAAGAAAAATGCAGTCTGACAACTGCCAGACCTCGGTCAGAGAGTTGACCGAGGTCAACCAAGGAAGAGATCTGGTTGGTCCACGTGGACCAACCAGAAAAAACCTTGGCAAAAATGCTTAGAAATTCAATAAAAAATAGAAAATGATTTATTTAAATTTTGGTTATAAAATAAAAAATGTTTATTTTTTTATAAATTATTTTATGGTGATTTTTATTTATTTTTATGAGACTTATTTTTACAAGTTTGCATTTATGCCCCTATAGGTATCTATATCTATTTAAGTATTTTATTTTTATTTAGGTATTTTTTTATTTATTTTATTTTGGTTTTTATTTTCTAAAATTATAAAATACTTTTATAGACACAAATATATTTTTATTTTATTTTTCTGATTTATTTTGTATATTTAATAAAATACAAGTATGTTTTGTATAGGTATGTCTATAGGTAATATACCTATGTATTGAATATATACAAGTATTTTTATTTGTATTTTAATGATGTTTTTATTCTGATTTTAATATACATAATTATTATAAGTATTATTTACAACATTATAAAAATATAAATTATAAAAATAATAAATAATTAATAAATTGAATATTTTAATATGTACAAGTACACAATGAGGGTCCAAAAGTCAACTTTCAAACCGTAGCTCCGCCAATTGCGAAACCACCACCATTAATTAGATTATTTTCTTCTATATACAATTAAAGGTGAGTACGCTGCATTTGGAGTTTTTATTTGTGAGATACAGGTCTGGGAAGTTGGCATTCTGGATTTTTATTCAGACCATAACTTTTTATCTGTACATTATTTTTCTGTGAAATAAATTTTGTATTTTTCTTTATAAAATTATCTACAACTTTCATGTACAAAGTTTCTTTATTTGTTTTACAAAAAGTGGAACCAAAAATAGGTCCCAAAATGAATAAAGAATGAATAGATTGTATAGGTATTTACACTGTATTTCTGACCTTATCTCCCCCTACTTTATTTCTTGTCGACCTATTCATCAAGATGCCTAGGTCTCGGGGTTTCGGGTCATAAAATATTTACAATATTTTATTCTTTTTCTTTTCTTTTCTTTATTCTATAATTTTGGCACTAAAAACCGCATTTTATACAATATTTATACACATATGCATGAATGCTAAAATGCCTATATTACGCCTATTTACACGCATTTACTAGGGTTTTTAAGGCCAAAATGATAGAATAAAGATGATGAAACGTGGATTCATCAGTCACTACCTCTTCTTACTCAGTCATGGTGAATGGGAGACCTGAAGGGGGGTTTTTCCAGCCTCAGAGGGGAGTTCGACAGGGTTGTCCATTAGCGCCGATGCTATTTGTCTTGATAGCTGATGCTTTAGCAGTGCTGTTCAAGCGTGCGGTTGATGATGGGTGGTGCGAGGGTTTCCGCTATGGGGCCATTTCCGTACCTCTTCTGCAATATGCAGATGATACAGTGATATTTCTTGAAGGATCAGTGGAGATGGCTACAAGGGCAAAGCAGATTGTGGAGGTCTTTAGTTGTCTTTCGGGTCTTCAGTTAAACAAGCAAAAGTCAGTTGTGATTCCGCTGGGGCTAGGGATAGACGAAGGTGGCAGAATGGAAGGAGTGTTGGATTGTCCGTTGGGTGAGTTGCCGATTTCTTACTTGGGTCTTCCCCTTGTCGCAGGCAAGCTTAAGAGGTCGCATTGGGACATGGTTCTACACAGAATAGAGAGGAGGTTAGCTGGATGGAAAGCAGTCACTCTATCTAGAGGAGGAAAGCTGATTCTTCTGAAACATGTGCTGTCGGCAATCCCTATTTTCTTTTTCTCTACTCGTTTGATGCCAGTGGGTGTACGTAAGAAGATAGAAACCATGATGAGGAGGTTTTTCTGGTCAGATGGCAAACAACAAAGATCGGGGATGCATCTGGTAGGTTGGGAAGAGCTGACGCGACCACGAGGTGAAGGAGGTTTGGGGTTTTCAAGATGTGGCGTGCATGAACAAGGCTCTGTTGGCGAAGTGGGTCATTCAGATTTGGGGTAAGTCGGAAAGTTTGGTGGCCAGACTCTTGCGTGAGATTTACGGAGTTCGGGGCTCTTTGGTGGCTGCGAGTGTGCGGTTTGAATCTCCTCTGTGGCGTGGTGTGCGTGAGGTTCTACCATTGTTGGCACCGAGATTGCATCCGAAGGTTGGTGATGGGGAGGGATTTAGATTCTGGATGGATGATTGGACAGGGGATGGGCTGCTAAGTAGTAGGTTTCCGCGGCTTTTCGCCTTAACGGCAATGAAGGAGTGCTCTTTGGCCCATGTTGGGACATCGGGGTCTTGGACTCCCCAGTTCGTTTCGATACTTTCAACCCAGCGTTCAGAGGAGCTCGCCAGAATGCTTTCTGAGATTCCATCGCCTGATTGCATCACGCAGGGGAGAGACCACTTTGAGTGGGAGGGAGGCAGATTCTCTACGAAGAAGGCGTACAAGGAGTTCATGACTCCCACCCCGCCCCTGGATGCAGACACACGCATAGATATGAAGATTATTTGGAACAGCAGAGCACCGTGTAGGGTAAAAATCTTTCTTTGGTGTCTGAGAAGGGAAGATTGTGCGACAAAGCAAGGAGGGGAAGACTGTTCGGCATTTCTGACACTCAATGCGATAGATGCGGGGAGCACGTGGAAGACATGGATCACTTGTTCTTCAGATGTCCGACATCGGAGAAGGTTTGGAAGGAGATTGGGGGTCCCTTGGCTTTCGTCAGGAGGTGCGGCTGATTTCTGGAGTTCGGTGAGGTCAGTGGGGGGCAACTCTACAGATGATTGTACTCTGCCTTTTGCAGTTCTTTGGGCCATTTGGGGGGGGGAGGAATGATCTCATCTTTAGATTTCAAAGGTTTTATCCTGAGAATGTACTTGCACACTAGCTAACTCTCTGTATCGTCTCTGGAGCTCTGTGTAATGTTGTCCATCTTTTTTTTAATAATATATACTTAATGTGGTGAATCCCATCTCGGATGTCACCCTCATGTTATTCAAATATATATATATATATATATATATATATATATATATATATATGGAAAAGGGAGTATGCTCCCTGGTTGTAGCCAACTTACATGCTCCCCACCCATTTTTCCCTGTATTTTTTTATTTTCTGAAATGAAACATATTAAAATTTATATCACAATATGTCATTATGGTGTCATTCAAAATTCTACTTAATTCAAAGACTTCTATCCCTCCATCAAGACTGCCAAATTTTAACGGTCTCAGAATTGCTGAAATTGACCATCTTCAGATGGAGGGCAGATGAGTCTCTGTTTCTGACGAAATTGGAATGACATGTTAGGGAAATATAGTGATGAATATACATATTTTTATTTCCAAAAAAATAAAAAATATAGAAAAAATAGAGGTGGGAGTAGCCTCCTTTAACCCATATATATATTACTATATAATACCATATATTAGACATAAATATGAATTTTGGTTGAGAGCAGGAAGACAAGCCACCTCCCTTCCCTTGTAACTGACAAAAGGTGAGAGTCCGGATGATTTGTCTTTAAGTCAGATTTCCCCATTTATCGCATCCAACCATAACAATGATATCCCCCACTTCGAGTAACTTATATGAGGCTTTCTCTAACGTTTTATGTAAATGTGCATATGTATGTATGCACTAAACTTATTAGTCATTCAATAGAAGACTACGTAACGGTGCGAAAGGATGTAATTGATTGCATGATATCAACGAGAAAGTGACTGATTGGACCTCGGTGAGCATCTCCGACAAAGGTAACAACTCCTCTTGATGCCCTTGACTTGGGTCTTACCGTATGCTCATCAAACTTCCACCCTCTTCTTCTCCTACGCTTGCTTACTTAATCCGATTTTAAATAATGATAAAGTCATCATCAGGTTGAACCGGTTCGATTACGTGGTTCAACCTGATCCGATCAGTTCAGTAAAGTTTCCGATTCGGTGTCCAGTTCGGTTTCAAAAATCTTGCTGCACCTACGCTTCCTTCTTTCTTCTGAAAAAACGATAAACACTTTCATATTTGGGTTAACTCTCCGAGTCTGATTGACCTCCGTGGAAACGATACCGCATTCACATGGCATGATTCCTTGATGGTTGGATCTTGGGCGATTCTCGGATGGCAGATCATAGTTTTGTAAAGTTATTTCATATAAATAGTATTAGGACACTACCAAAAAACTTCTCAAATCATAATCACTTTCTTTTTGGGGGGGGGGTGTGGGGGTCAATTTGAGAAGCAATTACCTAATTCATAGGATGGAGACTTTTGGTTATCAAAAGTTTCCTTTTGCAAATTGTTGAAGACCATTCCATTTTGGTTACTAGGTTGCTCCGAAGTAATTCTATTACCTCACTTCATTCATAGGTTGAAATTACATCACAAATCAATGGACATGCATCACATCACATTCTTTATTCCAACCATCGTAATCATCCAACAGACTTTATTCTTATCACATGAGGTTACCCCAACCCAATCCATCCCAGTAACCAAACATGCCATAGGATTAGACCACCGCGTCCATATGTGGGCTTTGAAGAATTAAAGGTTAAGACCTCTCATTAAGGGATGGTGTTGAGACTCAATTCTAGTTATTTTGTTAGCAAATATCACTCCGAGAAAGGGAAATTATGAACCGGGAATCGAGGATTGACTATGGAAATCACTTGTGCTATTAGATTGTTTTCTGAACCAAAAATTAGAAACTTTAAATGACGAATTCTTGACGTGGAATGAAAGGACTAAATGTGTTACGAAACTCCAATACCCGCTTTCTTTATATCATTGCGTCTTCCAAGGGCTATAGAAAATACATTAATGCTTTATGGTATTGTTTCGAAGATTCATAATTTAGGCAATATTATTGTAGAATTCTATGATTCATTATTCATCACTGCTAAAAAAGGTATATTAGCTAAGCAATAAGGCCCATGATAAATTCACCCGAGGTAAAATGCCACTGGCCACGATACAATATCGTAGTTTTATAGTATTGGCTACATTAATTTTCATAGCCATTATAATTAGACCTTGATACGTTTACTGTGGTTGAACTATTTAAGTCAGGATAACTTTGGTGTGACTTAAGGTTGTTACCACGGGATTATTATCGAGGCTATTGCTCATCAATGAAACATTATTTTTCCTCCCTAAAATTCGTTTTCCCCACCCTAATTTTGCATTTCTTGTTGTACCGAACTACTCCCTCCATTCCATATTCCTCTTAGAAATCCCACCCTCCATTTCAAAACCCTACGTGCCCTCTCCACTCCTTCACCCACATCGATGTGCCCTCTCACTTCCTCCTCAGTGCACGATGAATCTCTATTTCATCACCTTTATTATTTCATTTCGGTCTAAAACCTAGCTAAATACATTTATAGATCATTAATTTATCAAATAATCACTCTGTAAAATGTACAAAATACTGTATAAAATATTGTATATTTATTGTATTTGATCCCAAAATAAAAGAATAAAGGAAGAAAAAAAGGAAGGAAACACCATAGTTGTTGAGTAACCCTAAACCTAGATACCCAATGATCATGATAAATTGGTCCAACCTGAGCTCCAGTCCCAACCCATGCAGGATCCATGTTTCCCTCCACTACATCTCATTCAAGAGGTGAATAATGTATGAGATAATGTTGCTCAACCGGCTTGTCCAAGCGGACCCCAACATGGCCAGCAGTCAGGAAATCGCCAATTCCCTCAACAATAAGGAGGGAAATTTGTCCAGAACCGACTTCAACACCACCAGCATTCTCTGCATTATCAAGGAAATTGGATACAAACCAGCACTAGCAACCACAGTACCATCAATACCAGAACCAACCTCCTCATCACCAACAACAGTACCTCCTTCTTCCCAATACAATCCTCATCATTCCTACTCGCAGACTCCACACCATTCTCAGTATCAGCATGGACAACACGTTGAACCATTCAAGGCTGCTCCGGTGAACCCCGCCTTGGATTGACCGGTTCAACTAGTGAAAAGCCTAGCAAAGACGAGCCAGAAGCTCGATGACCTCACCGTCGCTGAAACTCCTATTCCAGCTTAGGTGGATGCCAATCCCAATAATTTTAAGAAGAAAGAGCAGGTAGTTTGTGTTATTCTCTCTGTTCTAATAGAATCATATGTGTATGATTTGTTTTTATCTAATTATTTCACACTCAGGAGCGGTAGGACCTTGCAGCTGACTATCACAATGAAGGGAAAGAATAAAGCTTCGCCAATTAAATCATCATCTTCTACATCAACCAATCCAGCATCAGAAACATGTGAGAAAAAAGAAAACATAGGAGAAACAACAGAAAGAAACATCAAAAGCATCAACAAAATAAAAAATACAAAAGAAAGCAGTATCAATAGCAACCCTAGATAAATGCATGTATGTATCATCATTTTTCATTAAATTACATCACTTATTTATACTATAAATATTGTATAAATACTATATTAAATGCAAAAATAAAATAATAAAGAAAAGAAAGAAAAAGAAATGAAATACCATAGGTATTAAATGACCCTAAACCCCAAGACCTAGGAATCGTGATGACAAGGTCGACAAGGAATAAAGTATGAGGAGATAAGGGCAAAAAATTACACATAAAACTCTGATTTTATTCTCCAATAATCAATTTGGAACCTATTTTGTTTATTATTTTTTATACCTTAAATCTATAAAACTTTTACATGAAATGTGTATAAAAAAATAGAAAATATAAAATTTATTTCACTAAAAAATGAACATGTGCCCTAGTGAAAAACGAGAAAAGCGAGAGCCGCTAATAATGGTCTGACTGATCAGACTCACTGTCGCTGAGGCGACTACTCAGGGCTTTCACGTAATCAACAATTAATCCACACAATCAATCAAGCAATCAAGAGCAAGGATTAAAATTTATTATACCCTACTAAGAATGTATAATGGCAAGCAAGTAGGGGTCGAACACATGAAGCAAGGGAGTAAAGCAGACTAGATAATACTCGAATGCCTTATGTCTTGTGAACTACTTAGCCAAAATGGACTTTTGTGGGTTTTCGATTTTTTTATTTTTATTTAATTTTTGATTTTATATTTTTGTATTTGATTTTTAATTTACTGATTTTGTATTTTCTTTTTATATTTTATATTTTTTGTATTTTCTTTTTCTTTTAAATAAAGATAATATATATAAGGAATAGGGATTTATCACTTGTGCCCTCCGAGATGTTGCAATATCAGTTATGCCCCTATCTTTTTCGTAATATCAGTTGTGCCCCTCAAAACTTGCTATTTTATCACTTGTGCCCCTCGGGTTAGTGACCGTCCATCTACAGTGCAAACGGACGTTAACTTTGAGGACATAAGCGGAATTATTTTTTTTTAAAAGGTTATATGGTCATTTCTTTCCTCCTCTTCCCCAACCTCTTCTTCTTCCTCCTCTTCCCATCTTCTTCCTCCTCCTCCGACCTCCTCCTCCTCCCTCTCCGCCCCGAGCTCCCCGCAGCCCCTACCCTCCCCGGCGCCGCACCCTCCTCCCCCCCGCACCTCCTTCCAGCCCGCCGCCCCCTCCCCTCCCCGGCGCCGCCCCCTCCCCTCCCCGACATACGTGGTGCTCTCCCTCTCCTCCCGAATCGCGAGCACTAGCAGAGCCACGACCAACGTGTTCTCTCCCCTCTTTCCAGTTCACGTCGTCCTCAGCCTCCTTGCGGCGGGGTCGGAGACGTCGGAGAAGGAGCTGCTCTCCTTTCTCGGGCGAGCAGCGTCGGGGAGGCGCAGGGCCTCATCTCCGAGGTCATAGCGCCGCTGCTCGCCGACGAATGGGCAGAGGGAGGGGCCCACGATCAAGTTCGCCAACGGGATCTGGTTGGACAAAACCACCTCTCTCAAGCCTTCCTTCTTGCCTTTGCTGGATCAGATCACCTCTGTGGAGATCCAACATGTGGATTTCATCGATAAGGTAAAGCCGCCCCCTTCTTATCGATTACTATCGACTCTCTTGATGTCTTCTCCGTATGGAAACTGGGTTGATGAGTTCGAACGAGAGACGACACGTTCCTTCTACTGATGTCTTGGCTCCTTCTACTGATGGGTGAGGGGAGGGGGCGGCGCCGGGGAGGGGAGGGGGCGGCGGGCTGGAAGGAGGTGCGGGGGGAGGAGGTGCGGCGCCGGGGAAGGTAGGGGCTGCGGGGTGTCGCCAGGGAGGGGAGGGAGCTCGGGGCGGCGTCGGGGAGGGGAGCTCGGGGCGGAGCTCAGGCCGGAGAGGGAGGAGGAGGAGGTTGGAGGAGGAAGAAGAGGTCCCTGGACAATAATACCCCTCTTAAATGCACCAAGGTTTGAAAAAACCATGGTTAAGTCAATTCATTGACGGTCAACCTGACGGAAGGGCACAACTGATAACGGAGAAACTTTTGAGGGGCACAACTGATATTACGAAAAAGATAGGGGCATAACTGATATTGCAACATCTCGGAGGGGCACAAGTGATAAAATCCTAAGGAATATATATACACTAGAGGTAAGAGAGAGATGAAAATAGGGAAATATACTTAAAATACAGGAAAAATTGTGTTTTTGTGATTTATCTTTTTCTAATATTTTTATGATTTTTCTAGATTTTTCTTAATTTTTATGGTATTTTTAAAGGTAAAAAAGTAGAAAACAGGGAACTAAGTTGTTGTCTGAAATAAAATGAGGACGAAAAATATCAAATAGTGTCCAAAATTCCTCAAATTAATTTTAAAATAAAGAAAATAAAATAAAGGAAATTCATAAATTGAAATTGTATTTTTAGGATTTTTTTTAGAATTTTTAAGATTTTTTATAAAACTTTTAGGGGTTTTTCAAAATTTTAAGAGTTTTACTTTGAAATTTTTAGTGATTTTTGGTATTTTCGAAGGCAGACAATAGCATATATTAAAAATGCAATACAAATGCCAAATAAAAATATGACGTGAATCTACAATGCAACATGAGCTTGTGATATTTTTTGTGGATTTTTTAGCAATTTATAGATGCATGAAATAAATACTAGAAACATCAAGAAAATACATTCTGGCAGGGGTGTTTGTGCAAATATGTAAAAGTTCAGGGGCCTGCCTGTAATTTCATACAAAATATACAACGTACTAAAAATATTCCATGACTAAATGTAAATACGCAAAGCACAGAGGTCCTTCCCTGCAAAAATTCTAACCCACGTGCACGGGACACGTGACCTGGCAGGGACCTAAGTGTAATTAACAAAACTCTTAGGGGTTCTTGTATAGTTTGTCCGAAAATATTACACTGTAATAAAATGTTTCGATTCTAAAGTGAAATAGCCAAACTCACAGGGGGTCCCTTGCAAAATGCCTGCACTCACGCGCACAGGCACGCGAGGTGATGTGGGGGAGGACCTAAGTGCAATTAAAGGAAGTTCGGGGGCTAGTTCCTAAATATTACAAAAGTTTGTGAACTACAGATGAAAGTTTTAGAACTATAAATTAAATACAAAAGGCGGGGAGTTTGAGCGTAAAATACCCCTCACTACGCGCGATCGAATGGTGGGATCTTTCCCACTTAACACGTGGCAGGCTCCTGTGGCTCGATTCCCCTTCGCTCGCCGACGGCTGAGATTAGAAGATCTCAGATGGATCCAACGACTGACGAGTGCTGCATCTGACGGTGGCTATAACGCATCAAGAACGAGGTGCAATCGTGCGGCTCTGGAGCATGGAGGAAGAACAACCGAAGAACACGGTCGGGACGAGTTTGGAGTGGCAAAATCTCGATGCCCAGAGCGGAATGTTCTCGTTCGATGGCTGTAAGACCTTCCGGGGGGCTTCCTCAAGCTGCTGGAGTCACCTAAAATCGCCGGAGCACAGTGGTGTTCGCGCCACAAGGCGGCAGAGCTAGAAGCTCCAGATGACTCCGGCGAATGATCAGAACCTTCCCCAGCTGTTTTTGTGGCTCAAACCTGCAGAAAAGAGGAGAAGGGATCGAGGGCAAGTTGCCTCGACCCCGTGGAAGGTGGAAAACTCGAGTGGTGGCGTGGAACTAATTCGACGTTGGCCGGTGAAACTCGATGCCGGCCAACTCGAAATCCAAAGGGGTTGGTGATGATTAAGAAAGGAATAATGGACGACGAAATGCGAGGGAGCTTTCAAACTAATCTAAAATTTATGTAGATATCAGAACAAGGAGGAAGGGACCTCACCAAGGTGGCACTGGAGGCGAGCTCCGGCATGACCTTCGGCTAAGGGATACACTTCGATTCGATTCTCACTCCAACCAAGGGGTGCAATCTCTCCCTGCTGTCACCAGGAAGGTGGCTAAAACCCTAGGACACGGAACGGAAGGCGGAAGAGTGATCAAAACACGAAGGAAAGTCGGGGGGGGGGGGGTGTATTTGATGGTTTGAGTGAATGGTGATGGGGCTCCAAAGAACGAGGCGTATCTCGCCGAATCGGTGACGCATGGCCTAAGAGAACCCAGGGCGTGTAAGATGGTTTATCGAGGAGAAAAAGTGCTTCAGGTCACGACATGAAAGGGTGCAAGGTGCGCCCTCAAAATTCATCGAAATCGAGACGAAACAACTTCCTGACATGAACAGGAGGAGGTCAGATAGTTGACCTTCGATCAACTGTCAGAACCACCTGGTTGGTCCACGTGGACCAACCAAGAAAATCCCGCAAAAAACATTTTATTAATTCATTTTAAAATAGTAAATGAATTTATTAATTTTTAGTTATTAAATAAAAAATGTTTAATATTTTATAAATTATTTTATTATGGTTTTTATTTATTTATTTGAGGATAAAATTGCAAGATTCCTTTTATAGGCTATATGGTATCTTTGTCTATATATTTTATTATTTTATTTTTATTTTATGTATTTAATTTATTTACTTTGTTTGTTATTTTTAAATTTATAAAATATTTTTATACACTTAAATATATTTTGATTTTATTTTTCTGAAGTGTTTTACACACTTAATAAAATAGAAGTATTAATTATGTAGGTATATATACAGGTATTATACCTAGGTATGTCATATACAAGTGTTTTATTTTGTATTTCTTGAGGTTTTTATTCTGATTTTAATGTACATATAAATTATAGATAATATTTACGAAATTATAAAAATATAAAATTATGAAAATAGTGAATAATAAATAAAAGAAATATTTTAATCTGTATAGGTATACAATAGGGGTCTAAAACTCAACTTTCATACTGTAGTTCCGCAAAATACGAAACCACCTTCATTAAATAGATTGAGTTTAAAATTATATACAATTAAAGGTGAGTTTGACGTGTTTCGAGTTTTTATTTGCGAGATA